>VWZK01001610.1:0-43828 GCA_013396935.1 Baryphthengus martii | reverse complement strand
GTAGCTGCTGGAGCTCGGCGGGGCTCTGTGAGAGCCTCGCAAGGGGTCGCTGGGGAGGACAGCCCCGTGTCCGCACCGTCGGCCGCCATGTTGTACATAGAAACAGTTGCTAGGCACAGGGCGGCCGCGCCGCCTCGGCTCCGGTGTGAGGGGAGCCTTTGGTGTCGTTTTTAAGGTAAATTCCCGACGCCGAGGGGTGAAAGTTGTATTGTCAGCGGCCGCGGAGCAGGACAGGGCGCTGCGGCTACGGGGAGTTGCCCTCAGCCGCCCGGAGCAGCGGAGCGCGTCAGGCGGTGCCGTGCCTCCAGCAGCCGAGGGGTCCTGGAACCGCACCCCCTGAGAGCGGCTCCGGGTACTCCAGGGAACTCCCTGTTCTTACAGTTAGGGAACAAAATGCTGCAGTTTTTATGATGCTCTTGCTTTTTACTCCTGGCTGATAATTTCCTGTATTCGCCTGTCTCTCCGTGCCTATTGTTTCTTTTCCAGTACTAAAACTGTACATTCTCGGGGCAGAATCCTGTCTTTATGCAAATGCAATACCTAATTATGGGCTGTTATTAATTAAGTGATACTGTATTGTAAACATTGTTGCGCGACTACAATCTAATGTCTGTAATTATGCTAGACGTTAGAACAAAATTATTTTAAGCGCTGTATAACACATGGAAAAAATAAATTCTGCTCCATAGAGCTTGGAATCAAAATAGAAAAAGATGCGGATGAGCAGTTCAAAGGTACAGGGAGACAGGAAGTGTCTCATTTGAACACCTCACTTCATCAACTACAGACTTAGTGGAAAAGATTCAGATTAGCACAGTAATACAATCAGAGGCCCAGAAAATGCAGTTAGTGAGGAAAGACAAACAATTGGATTTATGGTGGCTACAGAGAAGGCAAAGGTTTTCATTCCATTAGATACACTGAGTTAATTAACATCTTTCCTCTGAAAAAAAAGTAGAGGATTCTGCACCATTTTCTCCTTCATCCTCACCACAGTTGCTTAATATAGGTAATACCATACTTTGTTGTAAGTATTAGAGAATGTGGTAAGCAAAAAATGGCAATTTTTCTGTAATCGGTCTTTCTGACTTGTTCTGCCTTGCAGAAGCAGTAGAGTTGTACGTATTCTTTTTTCAAAACATGTTTCATACAGAACCACATTTACGTCAGAATACCTCTGTCAGAACAGTTTGTGTGTTCAGGTCCTCAAATTTTAAATTTTTCTTTTGTGGCAGGAGGTCTGCTTGCATAACAGAGTCGTACTTTGGAGCATGAGCAGGGTTATTCCTTAAATCAGTGTTGCTTCAAAATAGAATTAAGTGCCTACAGAATCACTACATTTTTTTTCCTTTTAATATTTAGTTATGGGTGATAAGTCAGCACCATTTTTGCTGGATCAAGGAACTACTAAAACATATCAAATACCTATTGGTCATCTGGACTACAAATTCATTGAAAAATGCACAGATGTGAAACACCTGGAAAAGATTCTCAGGATACTAAGGTAAACATTATATCTTTTTTACCTTCATTACTAATTATATTCCTGTTCTGTAAAATTTGAAGGAACCCATACCTGCATACTCTTTGTCCTGAACCTTTTTGTGACTTTCTGATTTAAAAATTAAAATACAAAGTTAAAGTAATCCCAATAAAAGTGTCTAGATGGTAACACTAGAAATCCAAGTCCTGTTTTAACCATCCAAAACGTTTCAGTAACTCAGTGCCAGTCTTTTTCTCAAATACTGCTGCTGGATTTTGGTTCTGTCATGAAGACATCTATCTTGCCTGACTGGGGTAGTTTCAGATGCCATACCTGTTTAACTTTTGCTGAAAATGACACGAGCATTTTTTTGTGAGCACTGTGATGACAATTTTGAACTATGTATGTGTGCGCACTGGAAAGTGGTTGAAGGTTAACTCACTGAAATTTTCTGATGAAAATGTTATTAGGTGATAGCAGAATTTAATTGTAACAGGAAAACGGTCCTCTGTAGTCACTGTGGTGACTACACAGAGACTACACATGGAGAGAATTATGGAAGATGCAGTGCAGTTGAATTGTTTTGGGTTTTGGTGTGTTTTTTTTTTAACTTTTATATGTGCATTTTAAAGGTCTGGTGAAGAGGGATGTTACCCAGAACTTACATTGTTTTGTGAAAAGCGTATGGAGCATTTAGATCCAAGGAGCAGAGCTCTGAGAAAAGATAAGCCTGCAGCCACAGCTTCTGATTTCACAGCTGAAGAATGGGAAACAATTAATGATGAACTGATGGTAAAGTATAACACTAATTATATAATGATCAGTAATATAATCACTTTGATGTATCAATCTTCCTCTTCTTGTGCCTAAGTAGAATGTAAGTATTTGATTAAATGAGGAAATGATCATGGGTGGGTTTTTTTATTATGTTGAATTAATGTCACTGAATCTTTAATGCCCATTTTTACTCTACAGATTTTTTTTTTTTGTAGATTACTTTTTATTCAAAAAAGTATAATTGCTTGTTGTCTTAATTAATTGTCCCATTAAGAGCAGTGTATTATAAGGAGAGTTGTTAGGGTCATTGTAGACTATGAAATGTATCTCCTCTACTGCTTTAAGGCACAGATATATTAATTATTTTCAGAGCTGGGTGACCGAAATGAATGAAGATAATAAACCACAGTTCCTGAGAACAGACACGCTGCACGAAAGACAAGATAACTTGCCTCCAATTCGTTGTTCCAGCAGCTGTCTTCCTGCTAATCAGGTATCTCCAGTTCTCTAATATATGTTAATTATATGTCTTTCTAAATTGGGAAATTTTATAGGTACAAAATTCTAGTCATGGAGCCTTTCTTACTAGATTTGTTTTGTTAACCAGAGAATAAAACCCTTTAAGTTCCCTCACAAGGGACCAATGCTTGAACAAAATTGTGCCTCCTTAGTATTCGCATGTGTCTTGTAATAATGCTTTAATTCTGATCAAGAATTCACTTCTGGAGCAAATCTCCTTAAACACCCTTTTATGTTCTTTGATTTACATTTCAAAGTAGTGTTTAAACATAGGAAATAGATGCCTTTTGGATGAAATGATGTCAGGAGATTTTCTCCAGCTGCTAATAGACTTTTGTTCCATGAGATCAGACAGGACCTACTCCAAAATAAATATACTGAAACACATACAGTGTGGATGCTGAACCCTCTGCTCCAACTGTTTCACTCTATAGCTACCTGTTTATTAAGTTGCACTGGTGTATATGTAGCCTTTGATTCCCCTTATTTTATACCTTGAGTTGATATTCTAGCTTTCGCCATGCTTCTTGATTTAGCCATAGAGCATACTTAACAAATCTTCAGAACTACAGAATAAACATTTACATTTTTTTTCCTAGGTATTAGTTTCCTCATGTTTGTTTGTTTTGTGGCTTTTTCCCCATTTATTTATCTGCCTGAAATCTACTTTATCTGTGGCCAGCTTTTCTTACTAATACTAAATGCAGTGGTATTGGAGAGATTGGCAGAAAAGTATGTGTAAGGTAGGATTTTTTTTAATTTTCAGATTTTATTATGGATGGCTTCAAATCTGATTCCCACTATTTTCTTTGGAATTCTGGGGCACTGTTATAACAAATTCACTGAAGGATTTTTCTTTTTAATTTGAAACATTTTATTGGAATAATTACATATTAGTAAATGCCTGACATTTGTTCCTGTGTTGTCAGATGCTACTTCCTATTGTGAGCTAGTACTTGGACATTAGACCAAGGCATTTGGAATACCTAGGCACTCTTCATTATGTGGTACAGAAAGAGGCTGGGAGTTCAAGTCTAATGCTTTATAAGTGGTTACTATTGAGACTAGGGTGTGCTTTTGGTTTGTGGTTTGTTTGGTTTTTTTCACTCATCTATCTGTCATCTTTCACATTTTGCAATGTACGTTCCTTTTGGCTATCTTGTTTTGCTGAGATGAAGAGTGCCGTCGTAGTTTTACCCTTGATTTATGTCCTTTATAAGTGTTGCCTAGAAAATGGTAAATGAAATATCATGTGAACTCTGAATCCAGATTAGAATATAAGCATAAAATGGTAGGAAGTGGCTTGAAATCAGGATATGCAGTTTTATAAAACAGGATGTGTTCTCCATCCAAAGACAAAATATTTATGCAGATTTTTTCCTCATACTTTAAATCATTCAACAGCTTTCAGGTCAAGTTTTTATCACCTTTTTTCTCCATACAGGGTTTAGGTGTTAATATTATTACCCAGAAAACCTAGATACAGCTTTATGCCTTATCTGTGGTATACAATTTCCATTCACACAGAATCACAGAATTATTGAGGCTAGAGTAGACCTCTGAGATCATCAAGTCCAGCCTATGACCTAACACCACCACATCAACTAGACCATGTCACTAAGTGCCATGTCCAATCTTGCCTTAAACATCTCCAGGGGTGCCGACTCCACTGCTTCCCTGGGCAGTCCATTCCAGTGTTTAATCACCCTTTCCGTGAAGAAGTGCTTCCTAATATCCAACCTAAACCTCCCTTGGGGCAGCTTCAGGCCATGCCCTCAGTTCTGTCACTAGTTGCCTGGGAGAAGAGCCCAACCCCCACCTGAGTACAACTTCCCTTCAGGCAGTTGTAGAGAGTGATAAAGTTCCCTCCTGAGTCTGTTCTTCTCCAGGCTGAACAACCCCAGCTCCCTCAGCCTCTCCTCATAAGACTTCCCCTTCAGTCCCTTCACCAGCCTCGTTGCTCTCCTCTTGGACCTGCTCCAGCACCTCAATATCTTTCTTGAAGTGAGTGGCCCAGAACTGCACATAGTGCTCGAGGTGAGGCCTCACCAGTGCCGAGTACAGGGGGAGAATTACATCCCTACTCCTGCTGGCCACACTATTCCTGATACAAGCCAGGATGCCATTGGCCTTCTGTGCCACCTGGGCGCACTGCTGGCTCATGTTCAGCCGGTTGTCGACCAGTACTCCCAGGTCCCTCTCTGCCTGGCCGCTCTCCAGCCACTCCTCCCCCAGTCTGCAGCACTGCAGGGGGTTATTGCGGTTAATATGAGGTTGTTAAACCTCATACCGTTGGCCTCAGCCCATTGACCCAGCCTGTCCAGGTCTCTCTGCAGCGTCTTTGTACCCTCCAGCAGATCGACACTCCCCCTCAACTTGGTGTCATCCGCAAATTTACTAACGGTAAACTCGATCCCCTCATCTAGGTCATCAATAAAGATGTCGAACAGAACTGGGCCCAGTACTGATCCCTGGGAGACACCACTGGTTACTGGACGCCAGCTGGATGTGGCACCATTCACAACCACTCTCTGTGCCCGGTCATCCAGCCAGTTTTTAACCCAGCACAGGGTGCACCTGTCCAAGCCATGGGCTGCCAGCTTGTCCAGGAGGATGCTGTAGGAGACTGTGTCAAAGGCTTCTCTGAAGTCTAGGTAGACCACATCCACAGCCTTCCCCTCGTCTATCAGGTGGGTCACCCAGTCATAGAAGGAGATCAGATTGGTCAGGCAGGATCTTCCTTTCCTAAACCGATGTTGGCTGGGCCTGAGCCCCTGGTTGNATTCTTAAAGTAAGCCCAGCCTTCCCAGGCCCCTTTGTTTTTGAGGGCTGCTTCCCAAGGGACTCTCTGAACAAGCGTCCTGAATAGACCAAAGTCAACCCTCCAGAAGTCCAAGGTAGAGGTTTTGCTGACAGCCCTCCTAACTTTACCACATATTGAAAATTCTATCATATCATGGTCGCTGTGCCCTAGATGACCTCCGACCACCACATCTTCCACCAGCCCTTCCCTGTTTGTAAACAGTAGGTCTAGCGGGGCACTACCCCTTGTAGGTTCGCTAACCAGTTGCAACAGGAAGTTGTCATCCACACATTCCAGAAACCTCCTGGACTGTCCCCTTTCTGCTGTGTTGTACTTCCAGCAGACATCTGGCTAGTGAATGTGAATCACTAGTTATTGCAAGAATGTCTCATCAGTGTCTTTATCCTAGTTGGGTGGTCTGTAGCAGACTCTCACGAGGATATCAAACTCATTGGTCTTCCTCTTTATCCTTATCCATAGACATTCCACCTTGGTGTGTCCTTTTGTCCAAGCAGATGGCCTCTGCTGGACATTAGCCAGCAGTGTGCAGTTACAACCCATAAGGCCAACTGTATCCTGGGCTTCATCAAAAGTGTGGCCAGCAGTTTGAGGGAAGTGATTCTCTCCCTCTACTCTGCCCTCATGAGAGCCCCGTCTGCAGTACTGCATCCAGCTCTGGAGTTCTCAGTGGAGGAAAGACATAAAACTGTTTGAGTGGGTCCAGAGGAGGGCCACAAAAAGTGATCAGAGGGCTGGAGCACCTCTCCTGTAAAGAAAGGCTGAGAGAGTTGGGGTTGTCAGCCTGGAGAAGACTCCAGGGAGACCTTATTGTGGCCTTTCACTACTTAAAAGGGGCTTATAAGAAACATGGGGACAATCTTTTTAGTAGGGTTTGTTGTGATAAGATGGTTTTAATGGTTTTAAACTAAAAGAGGGCAGATTTAGACTAAATATAAGAAAGAATTTTTTTACAGTGAGGGTGGTGAAACACTGGAGCAGATTGCTCAGAGAGGTGGTAGATGCCCATGGAAATATTCAAGGCCAGGTTGGATGGTGCTCTGAGCAACCCGATCTAGTTGAAGATGTCCCTGCTCAATGCAGGGGGGGTTAGACTAGGTGACCTTCAGAAGTCCTTTCCAACACAAAACATTATGATTCTATGATTCTAGTGGTAACCTATCCTGGAAGAGAGAAGAGAAGTCTGAAATGGAGTTTCAAAAGTCAATCTTTTTATGTAGCAGATCCCTCTTCAATAAAAAGAGGCTGTTTATAAAGTATACACTAAATGTATACATGTAATAGGAAATCTCAAAAAAAAAAATCAATTGATATGCTTAATGAATTTTTACTTATTTTCTTTCTTGCAGATAAAGCTATGTGTAATCATAGAATGTTAAGAAGTTTTGCCCATTGCTCAGGACTCTATTTTTTACACTGGCATCACATCATTTTGTAATGTGTCAAATGTAAAGTTGGCATGATAAGTTTCTTCTCTGTGCTAGAAAGTAATCAAGAAATCCTTCCATAATTTTATGTTTTTATTTGACCTGAGACTCTTCATCTGATCTGATGCATAAAAAGTTCAGCATCTTCAATGAAGCCAATTCTGGAAATCTTTATTAACCCTAAATCAACAGATTGCAGCAGTGTGTACACGTTTGGTAAATGGAAACATCTTGTGTCTGTAAGCAGATTTTCTTACTGATACTAAATATAGGTAGAGTTTCAATTCACTACTCATAGCTTATAATGCTATATTATGTTTTCTTTTTATTGATGCGAAGTTATGGAGAAGATTTAACAAAAGAAGTATACAAAAAGAGGGAACTTTATGCAGTATTTCCCTCGAACACAATACGAAAATTTGTCTTACATCCCTGTTTTTCCTTCACACTGCCCAAGACTGTGAGAGTACACTTATACCACAAAATAAGAGAGAACTCAATAGCTTGAGCTTTTCTATTCTCAACTGTCCACGTTGCGTAATTATTATTTTTGATGCTTCACTTATTCTGGGACAGGACAATAGCATGGGTTTAAAGATACTTACTTTGAAAAGACTGTTTTGATGGGATTTCAGCAGACTTAGGTTCCTTTGCCAAACAGAGTTTCCTAATATTATTCCAGAAAGATTTCTGTCCTCAGATACCTCTTCATGTTACAGTCCAGGATATGCCACACACATTCCAAGTTTTGTGTTACAAAAATCCCCTGTGATGGTATCTATATAGCTTTCATATTATTTTGGATATTCTGTACTAAAAAAAAGAGTACTGGTTAGCTGAACACGGAATAGTAATGTCTTAGGCCATCACATGGGGCCCAGAGGAGAAACAAGACCAAATTTTGTACTATGTAAACTGAAGCCAGTCCATGCTTTGATATTTGGTCCAGAAATTATTCACTGAACTTCAAACTCTGTGGGATCCATGCATTGTGAGTTCTGTCAAGAAAAATGACAAGGGCACAAATTTATTCAAATTTATTTTTTTTTTTGTTCCGCAGCATGCAAATGTACGTTTTTCATCAAAGCCACTTGGATGAGATGTTCTGAAATATTACTTATTGAGAAATTCCCAACCCTGCTGAAGCCACAGCTTGGTTACGATGATCCTAAGAATATGAGAGCCAGAATTTTAAAAATTGTGCATTTTTGAGTCAACACTTCTGCCTTATTCGTTAAAAAGACATGCTGTAGTTCTCTCCCTAAATGAGTTTTCTTCTGAGAGTTTCACTATTTTTGTGCTCGTTTTAGTTAAGGACTTTGGGTTTGAAAAAAATATTTGATACTTAATTAGTAAGTTTGTAATATACAACAGGATGCATACATAATGACAACTTAGGTTTCAGAAAGCTGTGTTTAGGAGTTACCTCCTCCAAACATGTCATTTTGTCTAGCTTCTTCAAAGACTGAGAACATTAAGAGGAATTCTGAAGTTATATACTATAAAGGTTTGTGTAACCTAACATTATAGATAGAAGTGTTTACAGGAAGGTTCACATTTCCATTATGTAAATTCAGGTGTTTACATACAACTGCAGAATGATTTCCGTGTTACAGTGTCACCACTGGTAAAGCTAGTTTAAGAGGTTGCTGCTTGTTTCTTTGGTCCAGTTTATCACATGCTCAGTTGAACTGGTACAGATATTTAGAGAGTGTACTGTAATCTCGATCAAATTGTTTGAACACAGATAATTGTAAATCTGCAACTCGACAAACAATTACATTGATCTGGCTCAGTGAATGCTGGATTGCAAGGTAAGAGGAGGGCTGAATGACGAGGACAAAGTAGATGGGAACATTTTGAACTGGCTCTTCCACTGTGGAATACCTGTTTGGAACCACACCTTGCTATTAAGTATTATTGAAGTCAACAAGCAGAGAGAGACATAAGAGAAATACAGTCTCATGACAGAAGTAGAAGAGATGTCCAAGGTGCCAGATATAAAAATAGGTTCCATTAGTGTAGGACATGGGTTGTGATACAAGCCAGCTGAATCTGTATTGGGACTGACTGCTGCAGGAAGATACTAAAATAAATTTTAGATAATGCAAGTCTCAATGATGGAGCTTGTCTAAAAGCTAGAATGAGTGTAAATCATCTCGGGAGTTAGCCTGAGTGGAGTGTGAAAAAGTCAAAAGAAGTCCAGACACTATTTTGAAGTCAAACATTTTTAAGTTTGTTGTGAGAGTTCCAGAGACTATCAACATCAGTGCATTGCATTCTCTTGGGAATGACAAGCCTAAAACAAGATTACTGATTGCATCTTTACAAGGCTGGGTTTACCCAAGAGTAAGTTCTCCCTTGCTGTGTTGAAAGGATGGTTTGGAAGATAGCAGTGGAAGATACTAATTAAGAAAATCAGTCTCCTATCTGAAAGTTTTATTTGGTGCCTCTGTGACATGTAACAGGACAGTGGAGAGAAAATAGGAGACTGAAGAGATCCTCATGACAATGATCTGTGAAATACATGAAGGTTTTCTTTAAAGCAAGATGAATTACATTTTCAAGACTATGCCGAGACTAGTAGTGAATAGTTTTAGTTACTAAGAATATCTATTGCAGAAACAAAATTTAAAAAGGGCTGTGAATTTCCACTTTAAAACATGGAATAACAGGTTGGCTCTTTCTCTTTCAGGACAAAAAACTGCAAAACAAACAAGGAAACAAGAAGAACATACCACGGGATTACAGTGAATGGGACAAGTATGTTAAATCCTTAAGTTTTTTTAAAATCTTTAGTTGTTTAAAACGGAACACAGTGGTGGTTTTTAAAAGTATTTTCCAGAAACAGTATTAAGGTCAGCATTTCAAGGGACTCCAACACTTTGGTGAAACGTGGATTTTTCTTAATAAATGTTCTGTTAAAATGCAAATGATGCGTTTGTGGTGCTAACAGCCGAGAACAACTTAGTCTTTATTTTTGTACAAGATGCATGAAGTGTAGCAAGTCCACAGAAAATACAAAGTGGTGTTGTTTTAGATTTCATTTTTCCTTTCAACATCTAACATACACAATCTGTGGAGGTATGTAAAAGCAAGGAATTACAGAATCATAGAATGTCTTTGGTTGGAAGAGACCTTCAAGATCATCTAGTCCAACCTTTGACCAAACACCGCAAGCTCACCACTAAACCATGTCCCTAAGCACCAGGTCTACACTCCATTTAAATACCTCCAGGGATGGTGACTCCACCGCTGCCCTGGGCAAGCTATTCCAAGGTTTAGTAATCCTGTCAGTGAAAAAGTGTTTCCTAATGTCCAGTCTAAACCTCCCTTGGCACAGCTTGCGTCCATTACCTCTGGTCCTGTCTCACGCCACCTGGGAGAAGAGGCTGTCCCCCTCCTCGCTCCAACCCCCTTTCAGGTAGTTGTAGAAAGTGATGAGGTCTCCCCTCAGCCTCCTCTTCTCCAGACTAAACAACCCCAGCTCCCTCAGCCGCTCCTCATAGGGCTTGTGCTCTAGGCCCTTCACGAGCCTCATTGCCCTTCTCTGGACATGCTTCAGCACTTCTGTGTCCTTCTTATAGTGAGGGGCCCAGAACTGAACACAATATTCAAGGTGTGGCCTCACCAGTGCCGAATACAGGGGGACAATCACCTCCCTATTCCTGCTGGCCACAGTGTTTCTAATACAACCCAGGATGCCAACATTACACTTAATTTACCAATTTTTTGAAAGCACCTCTAGGGTTATTTAACATGGGCTTATAAATTTGATCTTCTATGTATCTTCTGTGTGTTCTAAATTAAAACCAAGACTGATGAATCCTTATGCCTGCACTTGAGCCTCACTACCTCAAAGAATGCACTTGAGTCAGGTGCATCAGTTTGCTCAGATGCAATTACACTCAATAGTAACTGACTATTTCTCAACTGGGTGGAGCCCTGAAACAAAGACACTCACTGCATCATGTAATGGTGGCCTGTTACCCTCCTAAGTTATGTGACAGGTTGATGCTCCCAAACTGTTAAACATGGAGGGGGAAATGCACGTACTTCTCTGTTTTGCATGGTAGCAGCTCCTCTCTAGCTTCTGAAATCTGGAATATAATGCTGTAGAATCAGAGTGAGAAGGCACAAGTTTCTAGTGCAGTAGATGGGGAACTAAATCTAGAGACTGTGGGGTTTGGGAAATGAAACTCTTAATGTTTCACTCTACCCCCCGCCCCGCTACAAAACCACCATCTGCATAAAATCCTGTTCTCTACAAACAGTTGTGCATATCCATTATTTTCATGTGTGTATGTTTCAGAATTGAGGCCTTCCTCCTCAAATGTGGACAAAGAAAACAGGTTATCAAAATAACTTCTGCAGCAATTTATTCTTTTGTCTCTTTCCGTTGTATCCTTTAAAGTAATCATTTGAGGATTTTGTTTACAATTTTATGTACCCAATCTTACAGTGCTCTACCATGGTGCTGATAACTACAGTTTGTTAATTTTCTCATATAATGTATTTATTTTTGATTATATGAGTATACTAAGACAGAAGTTGTTTGAAAGAAATTTTCTGGTTTTGAAAAATACTGTGTTTTCAAAACATTTTGACTTTATTTCCAAAACGCTCAAGTAATTGTTTAGGAAATTTCTGAACAAAATGTTCAATTTCATGCTTTAAAAACATTTACTTTGAAATGTAGTTAATTTTTAATAAAAAAATAAAAGTGAGCTAGCAAAATATGAGAATCAAGAGGTAGTCTTACCTGACAAGGTTTTGAATTGGGTAAATTTTCAAAAATGTGTCTTTATTTGAGATAGAAATTATTCATATTGTCAAGATTATCGTGGGAAGAAAAGGCTTTTTTTCATTATGTCCTACAGGGAAAAGCAGTGAGTGTAGTGTTTCTAGATAGTGTAGGAATTGATTATTGCTGCATTCTTTTTGTAGGACTATGGCACCAATATTTAATTGATGTAAATTCCTAAACACTGTTTTCCAAAGCTGTTCCAGAGTAGCCTTGGAAGCATCTATTTTGAAATCTCTCTCACGTTTACCATCTTAATTGCTTTGAGGCTATTTCTTAGATATTTTGGCAAAGGTTAATAGAGCTGTTTAACAGGACTGGGATTGAGCCTGATGATGCTGTTTCTTGATATTTACCTCTTTTGCGGGGAGATGGAGAGGAGTGGAGGCAGACATTTTTCTTGGTTTGGTTTTAACCAGAAGGAAGGAGGAAGAGGGGAGGTAATGTGTAAGCAGGAGAAGCACACGTAAAAGATGCCCACACAAGGAGTGAAGATAGGACCAGACATCTTATTCCTAACTAGTCATGGATAATTGAAAGTGGCCTTTGGTTTATAATAGAAGTATAGTTGCCTTTCAATTAGTAGAAGAGTCTTGCTATGCATCAGTGTTGAATTTGTTATTTTTATTCATTTAAGGTTTGATGTAGAAAAGGAGTGTTCTAAAATTGATGAAGGCTATGAAGAAAGTAACTCAACAGCAAGAATTTTCAGCAGGCGAAGTCTACCTATAATCAATAAGAAAATAGACACAACTGGTAATGTCTTAGAAACACTAATTTAATTTTTAAGTTAATTATTCTTTCTTTAATTTTAATATTGTGTTGTCAATACAAATTGAAGCAGCATAGTTAAAATAGTTAAAAAGAGTTTAAAAGTTAGAGAGTTAAAAGAGTTAAGAGTTTAACTTTTGAAGAGTTTAATCTTGGTGTTAATAATCAGTTAAAATATTTATGTTGTGTTTAGGTTGTGAGTGCTAGGTAAAGAAGTATAGCATACATCTGCTGTTCTAAACCAATAGAGGCTAGCCATCGGCTTTCATCTTGCGTTCTGAACTGTATGCCTATCAGAATAATTTAGGTTTTAATTATAGAAAATAAAACATTTTTTTCTTCTAGTAATCCGTGTTCTTTTAAAAAATATATACAGATTCAAATATACATTCAAATATACATTCAAAATATTTTAGTTGACAGTGTTCAGATTGTATGTGTGCAAGTTTTTAGCTGTTGTTATGTATAACTATTTTTTTCTAGGCATGACAAAGAAAGAGAAGATTTTTATTGCAACTCGTGAAAAAGAAAAGGGCAATGAGGCCTTTGCCATTGGTGATTATGTAGAAGCAGTTACGTATTACACTCGGTGAGTAAATACTATTGTGTTCTTTTATTTTCATGACTGTTACTTGTGAATATAATTTTGAGAGTAATGTAATTAAAGCAACATCTTCCTGAAACAACTAGATTATTATTATTAGATTATCTTCAAAAGGTTGAAAAGATAGGATACTATACTTGACAGAAGAATACTAAAAGCACTGTCACATCCTGATATTAATTTTTATTTATCAGGAAGAGAAGTGAAGAAATAGTGATGGGACACAGTCTGCAGACTTCTTCAGATTTTTCAAAACCATTGGGGTTCAAGGGCAAGTTTACAAAAATAAAAGGATAAGCCGTGTGTTGAGACACTAAATTAATTACAGCTTAATTCTAACGCATCATGTCAGTAGGATCGCCTCAATTGTTAATGAGTAAAATGGATTTAATAACCTGTTCTTAGAAGAAAGAAAAATCACTATGTGCAACTTCATCATAACACTGTCTGTAATCAGCAGCAGTACAGAAAAAAAGGTATATAAACACAGGATTGAAAAAGTGAGACTCTTACAGGTTGCTTGCCTTATTTAGTGCTCAGTGGACTACATTCAGACTTTGGCTTTGACTAGACTTTTTCTGTGCCTTTTTCACAGTGTTCAAACATGATGCCATTTCGACAAACCAGGACTTTAACCAGACCATTTGGGTTTCATTTGGAATTGCCCATCTTGAGATACTAGAGGTCTGACTTGCAAAAGTGCAGACTGCTCACATATTAAACTACCCTTAAAGGAAATTCAGTTTTGTATTTAACTCCATGCTTTGAAATGATAAGGACTTTAAAAAACCCACAAATCCTAGAAGCGGCAAAGTTGTCACTTAGAAATTGAGAGCACGTGGGATATTACTGCCAGTGTAAACTGAGGGTAATGATATGGCACTACTGTGAGATGAGGTGTTAAAATAATTAATGGGCTATGATATTACAGTGGGATGTCCTTGAAAAAATTTATGAGGAAGTTAATGCACTATCTGTGATCAGTGCAGACAAGTATGGAGAAAATAATATAAATAAATTGTGTACCACAGCAATAAAATAAATATTGAACAGATTTATGTTTAGGAAGCACCATTCGTTCTGTCACTGAAGGAGACAGTTTATAAGAACTTACCTTGAGATTGTTGATGTATATATGTGCACAAAGGTATTGATATTCATAGCGCACAGACTGTATAACCTCAGGCATTTGATGTGTTTGTGTTTTGTTCTTGACTTGCAGCCTTAACATCTTTCTTGTGGTTTTTAATACATGAATATGAATATTAAAACATCCATAGTGGTGTTTCATATACAACAAATAAAATACAACTCCCTAATATAAGACCATGTAATCTCTGCTTTGGGGCATAAATAAGGTAGTAAGAATCCTTCCTAATGGAGAGTTTTTCCATACTTGACTGCCATGGGTCATTGTACGCCTTCTGAAATATATATTAACACTCCATGGTGTTCTAACTGGACATTTTTCTAATACCATCTGAAAATTCTTCTTTTCTTACATTTAGAAATATTCAAATAAAACATATTTTGGAGTGAATTGATAATAGTTTGAAGGGGTTATTTGTATATGGCTAAAATGGAAAAAGAGTGGAGTTCTATATAAAAATAATAAGGGTACAGTTACTCATTCTGTTTGTCTTGTAACGAGGCCTGCTATTCTAAGCTGAACGTAGAGAGTACTTTCTATTTTACAAAAAAACCCCCTCTTGTTTCTAAAGCGGTTTAAAACTTTTACAGAGGATGTGCTCTGACATAATTCTATTGTGCTGATGTGATTTTTTAAATCAATGGATCCTGCATATTTTTCTGCATACCTCTAGGGACATCAGTCTGCTTACTAATTTCAGTTATACTGTAGAATCATAGAATGATGTATGTTGGAAGTGACCTCTGAATGATATTTTGGGCAAATAGCCTCTCAAAGCAAGGCCAAGTTAGATCAGGTTACTCAGGGCTTTGTTCAATTAAGTTTTTAATAACTCCAAGAATGGAGATTTCACAACCTCTCTGGGCAGCCTGTTGCAGTGTTTAACTACCCTTAGGGTATTTTTTTTCCCTAAAACATCACTGGAAATTTGCTTTTTACAACTTGTGTGTCTGTTGTATTTTGTCCCATCAGTGTGCACTTCTGAGAAGGATGTGGCTCTGTCTTCTCCATACCTTCCCATTAAGGGGAAGACAGCTACAAGACCTCCCCTGAGCCCTTGCTTGTAGCTGAACAAACCCAGTTATGTCAGACTCTCCTCATACTGCATGCACTCCCATCCCTTAACTATAATGGTGATGTGCTGGACTCACTTCAGTCTGTTGGTGCCCTTTGTGTACAGGAGAACCCCAGACTGAGCACAAGTACTCCACTCGTCTCACAGGTGCTGAAGAGAGGGGAAGAGTCGCTTCTGTCAGCCTGCTGGCTACAGTCTTTCTAATATGGCTGAGCATGCAGTGCACCTTCATGGCCTTGAGAGCACACTTGTGAACTTCAATCCACCAGAGCCCTCAGGTCCTTTCCTGCAGAGCTGCTTTCTAGCTGGTTGGCACCCAGCCTGTACAGTTGCTGGAGTTCTTCTCTTTCAGGTGCATGATTTTGTGCTTACCTTTTCTGAACTTCCTGAGAAATCTACCAGCCCATTCCTCTGCCCTGTTAAGATCCCTCGAACTGGAGTTCTACCCTCCAGTGTATTATTGACTGTTTCCAACTCCACCTCCCACCCTTCCCAGCTTTGTATCATTGACAAACTTCCTGGGGGTGCCTTCTATTCCACCTTATACCCCCCTGATAAGGATATTAAAAAGTATTGATCCCAAAGGGAGGCCACTAGTAACTGATCAACAGTTGGACTCTGTATGCCTCAATTCTTTAAGCCCAGTGGTCCAGTTAGTTTTCTGTCTGCCATCCTGTTCATTTATCTAGTCCACGTTTTGCCTGTGTGGCTGTAAGAATACTATGGAAGATCATGTCAAAGCTTTGCTACAGTCAGGGTAAGTAACATCCTCTGTTCTTCCTTCCTTCACCAAGACACTAAGCAAAGAAAGCTATCAGACTGGCCTTGGCATGGTTTGCCTTTGGTAAATCTGTGCTACCTGTTGCCAGTCACAGTGAATGTTTGTGTTGATACAGAAGCTAAAGCCTTGCCTACAATACCAGCTACACAACCAGACACTGACCTGGACAATTCATCCACTGCTACCCGAGTCTTTTTCTTTTACAAGCAAGATCATTTTGAAGCTCTTGTAGCCCCCCATGCTCTTCATAATAACCTCCAGAGCTCTATAGTTACTCTCGATACTCTCAAAGGTTTCATTTGGCAGTTTCATTTACTTTACATGGATGGCAGGAGGAGCTAACATTTTAAGTGACAGAAGGGCCATGGCATCTGCAACATCTCAAGATCAAGATTATGGGTGTAAGCTGGAACACAGGAGGTTCTGCTTAAACTTCAGAAGGAACTTCTTTACAGTAAGGGTGACGGAGCACTGGAATAGGCTGCCCAGGGAGGTTGTGGAGTCTCCTTCTCTGGAGACATTCAAGACCTGCCTGGACGCCTTTCTATGTGATGTCATTTAGGTTCCTGCTCTGGCAGGGGGATTGGACTAGATGATCTTTCGAGGTTCCTTCCAATCGCTCACATTCTGTGTGATTCTGTGATTCTGTGATCTAAGCCCTGGCAAGCAATCGACCTCTGAACATGGTAAATCTACTTCGTGGATGGTTGCCTTGGGTCTCACCACAGGGAGTTTCTTATCACGATTGTGGTCAGAATATCAGTATTAATATTGTTATACTACTGTTTTGAGCTTTCAATGGTGAAGTGTTTCTACAACCAAATTTTTTAACTATGAGCCTACTATGGCAAATATTCCCTTTTTTTTCAGGAGTATATCAGTTATACCCACTGCAGCTGCATATAATAACAAAGCTCAAGCAGAAATCAAACTTCGGGACTGGGACAGTGCTTTGCAGGATTGTGAGAAGGTACTAGATATGGAACCTGCCAATGTGAAAGGTGAAGTAGAACATAAAGTTACCTTTCTATGTATTATTTTATTTCTAGCAAATAAAATTCATGTTGTTAGTTGACTTAACTAAACTTTAGCTCAGGTCCAAGTACACATAAGGAAACAAGAGTTATCTCCCCAAAGTAATTTTAACAGTATTATTTGGGTCAGGGGAGTTTTATGCAAATCATCCTGTTGATCTGTAATGGGTATTCTTATGTGGCAGCGTGGGGCTAACTCTTGTTTTTCATATGATGACTATAAGCCCTCCTAGTATTTGTGCACTGCATTGTTTCCATAATACCTGCACTGAAGTATTAACTACCTTCAAAGTGATGTGAAAACAATGAAAGCTGTTGATTTAGTCCTTTGTGAAGGCAAGGGTGTGAATGTAGCTAACTATATTTGTATGGCAGAAGGGGAAGAATTGGAAAAAATATGAAGAGATGCTTCCTGTTCATGATCACTGTCTTTAAAGATGTCATGTTAAATTACCTCATTAAAAATAGTTAAGAGAACAGTTATTACTAATACAGAGTCACTATGAAGTAAATGGAGAATTTAAAAAACTGATTTACACTTAATATATATAGTCTAGAAAAAATAGTGGTTTTTTATCCTCTTTATGCTTTAAATATGTAAATAAGAAAGCTTTATTCTTTTGTAGCTTTGATGCGCCGAGCCACCGTACACAGTCAGCTGCAGAATTATCAGACAGCTATAGAGGATCTGAACAAAGTACTGTGTGTTGAACCAGAAAATGCTATAGCTAAGGTAAAGATAAATGAATTGTATATGACTAGAAAGAGGTTGTATGCAGTTGTAGGATAAAGTGAGTACAGTTTATATATTGTCTGATTTGCATTAAGTTTTGAGGGCACACTTGATCTACTGTGCCAGCCATTAGTTTCCCAAGACTACGTGGGTGCCTGTGTTGGAAATTAGGTGGTTAAATGTGACCACATCTTCAGTTCACTGGCTAACTGTGGGAACCTGTAGGCACTCAAGTCTTCTCTATTCACTTAATTTAGGTGCCTACAATTTTGCTGCTGGACATGCTTACAGTATTAGTGTCTTAGCTAACCAAAGTTATTTGGAATTCTCTCTCAAAAACATCCAGTGGGGTAGGTGTATTTAAGTTTGACACATAATTCACAAGAAAAATTCAGAAGAGATGTCAAGCTTTTGTTTTTGTAGTGGTAAAGTTAACCCAAAAGGAGGAAACCTGGATTCTGCCCTCACTTCAGTGTGATGTTATTAATCCTCATTTCTCAGCTCCAGGCTGGAATGAAACACCTTTCATACCTTCTGATGAATCTTCATGCCTTCTTAGCCAATTTTTAAAGAAAGCTGGTTGCTTTCTTTGGAAGCTCAAGGTTGAGATGTCTGTATTACAGCTATTTGGGAGAGGACTGGTTCATGTCCTTTCATTAGTATCTTCTTAGATAAATTGATTTTAGGCTTTTTCAGAGGTTCTGGAACCAGCCCGTTTTCCACACGCCTCTTCTGAGTAGATCATGACATATATCACAATAGTACAATCTACCTTTTTTCCTTTTATTTTTTTTCTTAAGCAGTTTATTCAATAAAAATACTTACGTATTTGTGTGATATCTTCTGAGTTTCTAAGAGACAGAAATTGATGTTTATTTTCCCTGGTTTTATATTAGTAACATTTATCGCAATAGTTCCTCAGAATCTTATATAAAGCGTATTTTCTGTACATAAATTACAATTTATATACCTAAAAAAAAATGTTTCTGATATTGCTGTTTTTCTCTGTTGCAGAAAAACCTGCTAGAGATTGAAAAGAAACTGCAAGGTTTAAAGCTTGTATCTGAAACACAAGGGAAAGGAAAAAGAATACTTATCCAAGATATAGAAGATTCAGAAGATGATGAAGAAAGAGAGGAAAATGCAGAAGAACATGAAAGAAACCGTGGAGATAAAAGTAATGTTATGTCATTTCCTATTTAATTTTAAACTGAGAAAAAAAGCATTGCCTTTGATACTGCAATGTTTATTTACGCAATTTAATGCTTGCAAAGAATTTTGCCCATTTGAAGACTAAACTTGCATTCACCACTTAAAGTAGATCTGAGGGTGAAATCTAAAATCCAGGTTATAACAGAGGCAGATGGAAAATACTGCTATAAATCACCTGCTTCCCTGTGTTCCCAGTTGGGAATTTCACCTAGTGTTTGAGAACATTTTGTGTTCCTTAGCTCTTTCTCTCGCACAACTCTCTTGCCTTCCTACCATCACATTTTCTTCTTTTTTTCTTCTTTCTTTTTCCTCCCTTGATTGGATCAGAGGATGTAAAAATGATCAAGTAGCACCTAGTTTGATTTTGTTGTTATTGTGTGTTTTAAAAACTATCAAACATTGTTTTTTTTGTTTTTAATGTCAGGGACCATCTGTATACTGTGAAAGTACGTAATAAACCTGTCATTCTTATACTATATGTAGTTTATAAGAGGTGCATCTCCCATTCTGGATTAGTGTGTGACTAACTGAAAGATTGCTGAGATGAAGCTACTGGTGTAATCAGAATATGTGACTTGAAGAGGAAGTGAGGCAACAGGAGTTACTGAGGCTTGCCCTAGCAGGTTGTTTTAGGTTCACCTACATATCTGAGCTCCAACTTGCAGCAGAGTAACATCCCTAGGTTGACTTCCATCTTTCTTCTTTCTGTTGGTTCTCTGAGGTAATGTGCCATGACAGCTGTGACTTTAGTGTTTTCTGTGTCCTATGTAGTTCTTGATCTTGAAATTAAATCAGTCTGTGGGTTTTCCAACTTAATTGTGAATATGAGTGTACATGTTTGATTTAGTAATGCATTATTTGCACACAAATTTAAGGAAAATAATTTTTCAAAATCTGTAGATATCCATTAAGTCTCCTCAGCTAAAACCCTGGAAGAAAGGATGGATCACATCCCTAGCCTTACATATTAGTTAATTTGGAGTTGTATTCCATTTGGAGCATTCAGATGACTAAGTGCCTTCTAGCTTCGTAGGAAGACTCCCATTCTGTTGATGAAAGGTTAGGGTTTTAAACGTAGGGAAGATTGTAAACTAACATCAGTCACATGTGTTCATGTGATATACATAAGTATTCTTTAGGTTTAAAGGCAAGCATCTTCATAGATTACTCTGTGTTCTCAGGTATAACTGGAAACAAATAGGAAGTCGGTTCATTTATTGAATAAATCTGATATGTGTTGTGAACCTAGCTGCGATGAGTAGACTAAGCATCTTACACTTCTTCTCGATGCATCTAGTCATATAGTCACAGTCAGTCCAGTAGTCTATGTAGTCACTTTTATTTTGCATTCTGATTGGTAAGCCTCATGCATTCCTATTAAATTTATAATTTAGAGATTGGAAGAAAACCAACAAAGTATTTGTTGTTTTCTTTAGGTCTGAAGAGTTGATTTCTCAACTTTGAACAAAACAGTCTAAATGAAGTGTGTAGTCTCTCTTCATCTTCTGTGTAACTGAAAGGAAAAGTAAATAAAATCCTTTTTGTACAGTAGAAACAGAAAATTGGTTACATCCTAGAGACTTATAAGCAGGCACTGTAAAGACTAAAAGTCTTTATGTACTATCTATTTACTCAACAGAGCACCTGCTATTTTTACATGTTTATAGAAGTTGCCATCTCAAGTGATGAATATGATTTAAAGATAAATATATTTTAATTAGCGCCTTTTAATTCATAAAAAATTGCTGAATTGTGTGGTATTTACCTGTTACCAAAAAAAATAAAAATATTGTAGTAAACAGTTCTGAAACTTAATATTCATAAAAAGGAGAGTGCATTTAAACAAAGTCTATTAGCTTTCCAATTATTATTTCTCAACCTGTTATTGCTAAAGTTGACTCCAGATCTCTCTTTAAAAGATGTACTTTGACCACATGAAAGAAACCTCATAACAGACAAAGCTATGATTTGTGAGTTATCGTAGGCAAAGATGTTGCCTAGAGAGCGTTTTCTCTGTGCATAGTTTATTTATTACACTTTAGAAGTGAAAAGAATATTCTTCTTCTGGATGAGACCTTTTTACCAATTCAGACTATTGATCTTTTTTCTTTATTGTTGTATATGTCCTGCTGTTTTGTGCACCTTGAGATTGCTGGTTTGGTACACTGATGCTTGGTATGGAAGCATCAGAACACCTTTTTTTCCTTTGTGTTAAATCCTTCATCTGACTTCCAGTTTCACTGCCTATGTGATATTAAATTTACTGGATGCCACAGCAGCTGGCTATGGAGAATTATTTTGTGATTGTTTTTACCAGTCTGTTTTCTACTTGCTAGCTCCAAACTAAGGTCTTGGTCATTGAGCATGACAGTACCACGATTTGGAACCATTCTTAGATTGAAGAGCATCTTCTTATATTAGTTCCCTATCTCGTGACTTTGTTTTCTTTCACTAGGTCGTCCTTTTTGGGGACTGTTGGTAGGAGCTCAATCGGTATAGAAACTTTCTCTGAATCCTTGATGGATTATTGTATTGGGTTTGGCTGAGATGGAGTTAATGTTCTCCACAGCAGCTCTTACGGTGCTGTGCTTTGTATTGGGAGGTAGAAGCTTGTTGATGACACCCGTGTTGTGGCTGCTGCTGAACGGCGCTTGCACAGCACCAAGGCTGCCTTTCCCACATCTTCCCCCCCACTGGGATGGGGTGGGCAAGATCTTAGGAGGGGACACAGTCAGGACAGCTGACCCAAACTGACCAAAAAGAGATATTCCACACCGAATGATGTCATCTCAAGTATAAAAGGGAGAGAAAAGGAGGAGGAGCATCCATTTTGAGAAGACGCTTGTCCTCCAAGCAACTGCTACACATACCGGAGCCCTGCTAATGGGAAGTAGAGAATAAAATCTTGTTTTGCATTGCTTTGCACATGTGGCCTCCCTTTTTTTGCCTTTTTTTTCATTAAACTGCCTTACCGTAACCCATGGGCTTTTTTCCATCTTATTCTCTCTCCTCTTGTCTTGCTGAGGCAGGTAGGGGGCAGTGATAGAGCGACTTGGTGGGTGCCTGGAGCTCAGCCAAGGTCAACCCACCACAATTATGTACTGCATTCTAAACTGGTCTTGACCATGCATTGTAGTTTCTCTGAAGTAATGTACTTTCTGCTCTTAAATAAATGGAGCTGTTGTCATAACGACTGATTTACAGCTTTCCAACACAAATAGGGGTTGATAACACTGGATTTCTCTTGTTGGTTTTCTAAACATGGTTTAGGAAATTGACATCTTCAAATAAAAATGGATTCTTTGTCCTTGCATTTTCACTTTTTCTTGAATTAGTCCATGTGAAATATTGAAACATTTATTTGGTGTTACAGATAATTCTTCAACATAGGTGTTTGTTAATGCCTCAGAGCTTTTCTCAGTGAGTAAGGTCTTAGATTTGAGTTTTGAAGTTTCTAATTTGTTGAGAAACAAATTGTATTGAGTATGAGACAATTAGAACTCTTTCCTACTCAAGCCTTCAGTTGTGCTTCCTATTTTATTTTTGGTATTCCTGCTATTGCCTTCTGCTCTCCTTTAGCACTCAGGCTCTGAGATAATTGAGATGTCACCTGTTGGTTAATGTTTACTGGCTGTTCTGTATCTGTGCTCACTTAGCCTTTATGCCATATATGAATTCGCACCTATCCAAATCTTTATTTGTAGTAATCTCTGTAATCTACTGTAATAGGAAGTTTCCCTACTGTTGTAGACTTGAATAATTAACTGTGTCTGTTCTTCTTATGGTTAGAAACCTTACTGATGAGATCTTGTATGAGAACATCATAAAATGCCCTGGGTTGGTAGGGACTTCCAAGAGTCATCTAGTCCAACCCCCTTGTAGTGAGCAGGGACATCCTCAACTAGATCAGGTTGCTCAGAGCTTCATCAAGCCTGACCTTCAATGTCTCCTGGGATGGGGCCTCTACTGCCTCCCTAGGCAACCTGTTCCAGTGTTCCACCACTCTCATAGTACAGAACTTCTTCCTAATGTCCAATCTAAATCTACCCTTATCTACTTTAAAACCACTGCCCCTCATCCTGTTGCTACGTGCCCTTGTAAACATAGGCCTTAAGTTCTCCTGTCAAATTGGCAATATGCAATTGAACAGTCTTCCTCAAGATGAAATTGTTCCAGGATGGCCTTGCTAAAGGATACTAAATGTTAGTTCTTGATTAGAAGTGTAACATTTACAATTCTAGTTGTGTTTTAGAAGTGTAACATCTTGTCCTAATACAATGCTAGCTGTGTTTTTTACAATACTGCTACTGTCTTCGTTCTTCTGCTCAGATAGCCTTTTACCCTGATCCTCCCTACCAAATAGACTTTTAAACTTTTTGGCATATTTGGCGCTGCCAAATTGTATGGATGAAAGTCTCAAATATAAATAATTTGCTTTAAGTTTTCTAAAAATGTCTGTGTGGGTAGAATAGATTTATCCTGTTGCTGTTCCCACTGTGGAGTACAATCTTATTAAACATGGCATTTCGAAACAGAGACCACAACTAAGAAGGAGGCAGCTGGGGCTTTTGTCTGTTGCATACTAGAAAATCTGTTGTTTTTTAAAATCTTATGCTTTTTCATCCTTTTCAGTCTGAATTCAGCAGTATTTTGTGTGTAACACCACACACGCCCTCCCTCCCTCCATTTCTGTAGTTTGCAACAACCTCGAGTTCATCCATATTCAGTCAACTTCAGAAGTTTCTCTTTGAGTCAACTGGAAGTATCCTCCATGGTGTGATTGGACCAATGAACAAATCAAGTTAAAGGAAGGTGAAAACCTGGCATCTTAGTAGTGCTAAAATACAGTTTTGTTTGTGTGACTGGTAGTATCAAGAGTCAGGCTCTCAGCAGAAATTTGTATTGGAATACTCTGATGGTAATCTGTTAGGAATTCAGGTGAATAAGGAATATGTTAATATCTGATACCATTATTGTATGATTTTTTTCTAGTACATTAGTAACAGTGAAAGTTGAATGACGTATAAAAGGCTTTTTAACTTTATGTTTAAATGCAGTATTTTTCAGATTATTTATAACCTTTTATCCTTCCTATTCTATGTTGTATTTGAGGAGAGTTTTGAAGTGTGCAACATTGCTACTTTGTTAGCTGTGTATTCTAATTTCAACATGCAAGCATTTAGATTTGGTCATGGAAAATCAGTGTCCGTATTGTAATAGGCAGCATATAAAGAGTTAAGGTGAAGGAGAACTCTGTACCATTCTGACAGTGCAGAGGAGGGGTTCACAGTGTGCCTGGTAAGGAGAAATACGATGGCGCGGTAAGGCCTTCTCAGGAATAACTGCAAGTTACTTGGAAGTAGGACTTTTTCTGTGTTCTTGGAAGTCTTTTCTGAGGCAGATAGATAAATCTTCATAAGATTAGGGCGCCTAAGCGATTCTGTACCATGTTCTTTGGCTGCACACCCCTCTTTTGCTAAGAGGATAGTTTCTTCTGCTGATGCAAGCTCTAACCCAGCTCTTTAACTTCCTTGTAGAAAGTGGTGCGCCAGAGGGTGGAGAGGCGGCTGCTGAGGAGCCTGCCATGGGCAACGCGCAGAGGAAGTTCCACAGCAAAGCAGGCGGCGGGAAGACGGAGGACAGAGAGACACAGAAGGAGAAGGGAGCCATTGAGAGCGAATTGAAAAAAGGCCCATCAGAGAAAAAAGCACAGAAGCGTTTGTCAGACCATGAAGGTGAAGTTAATGGCTATTTACACAGTGCTCAAAAGAGCGAAAGCCCTGAAGCTGAGGAGCTCTCCAGAACGCGTGGAGCAGGGTCTCCTTCGGCTGGTGGCAGTTCGGCTTCGCTTCCTCCTCTTGCAGCAAAACTAAAAAGCGAAGGAAACGAGTTATTTAAGAGTGGACAGTTTGGAGAAGCTGTGCTCAAATACTCAGAAGCAATTGAATATGTTATCGGTCTGGGTGAGTGTGATACCTTGTACTTAAATCTAGGATTGTTGTTTAGATTAATTAAAGGAGCTACAAATGACCTGACTTAGCCTACCGCGGGATTTCGGGCAGGAGCTACTGTGCAGTCAAGTCTTTGTCATTTCAGTAGAGGAGAATTGACGTGACACAAAGTATAGGAAGATGAGCGAAACAGTCTTTCAACTTACTTGCTGCAGAGCTGTTTGCATTTCTTTATGTGTTTGAAAATTACCTATTGTAGGTGACGTGGTAAAGGAAAGCTCTGTGCAGCTTTGCACGGTCAGCAAGCCGCATCACTGCAGTGCGGCTTACAGTAAGGAAGTGTTTAATTCTTCAATGTCAGTTTAGTAATAGTCTTTGGTTTTCATTGTAACTTCTTTTAGGAGAACAAAGTCCCGATGATTTAAGTGTCTTGTACTCAAACAGAGCAGCGTGTTACCTCAAAGAAGGGAACTGCAGTGACTGCGTTCTGGATTGTAACAGGTAAATTGCAGGCTCCCCATGTAGAGCAACAACATTCCCGATGATGATTAAACCTTTTAACTGATATATCATTACTGCGGTTCGACTTAGAACAGTCTTTAATACAGTCTGAGTCCCTGTCTGAATGACAGGTATCTTTGTCAGCTATGTAAACAATCACATGGAACCTAGGGAAGGAGTAACTTAATTTACTATCTTCCTGTGGGAGAGTGGTTGTTAGGCTTCTTATGTGCACCCAAATGCATAGCAGAATTAAAATTTTTAATATAAAAGCAGGCATACTTCAGTGTTTCTCTGTAATAACTTAGCATGTAAAAGCTTTGTTAAGCCTGATGCTTATCACAGTGTTGGAAATTGATTTCAAGTATGTGTATGCTGTGTGTATTTTATGTGTTTGGTTTGTTATTTTGGTTTTGGTTTTTTTAAAATATATGCTTGGCATAGTTATAAACAGTAATTAGAGCTGTTCAGGAGGTGAGCTAAAATCCTTTCTGATTATTGTGGCATTTAAGGATATAGGATTTAGAGAAGATCAGACACCTTCAACAACTTCCAAACACCGCCTTCCACTACATTATTATTGTATTTCTAGATGTCTTTTTTGTATTTTTGTGGATAGGGTTAGTAACACTGAGGCTGAAGGTGCCAAAAAGGATCCCAAGACAGTTAGAAGTTGTATTAATTAATCAGTTGGGCTTTTTATAACACAAACCAACTGTTAAAAAAACCCTGCAAAATTAAAAATAAAATATACATGTTCCTTTGTATTAACTAAATATTTGACTTCCTGTATATATGCTACACAACAGAAAGGATTTCTTGAAACGTATCTGAAAAAATTTACTTAGCGTTTTGTTAAAGTAGATGCAAGACCATAACTAGCTGGCTGATAAAACAAGCTGGCGTACTTAAAAGCCAACACGTTTTTATATTCAGGAGATTTGAAGTATGTAAGACTTCAACTGGAATCAATAATACAGAGGTTTGGAGTTTTGTCTTCTCAGGAATTGAAAGTTTATTTGCTTACTACTTAATGATAGTGTCCTTAATGTCTTGCATATTTTCTGGATACATGAGGAAACAACAGAAAACATGTTGGTGAACACAACAGAAGTAGAAGTAATTTAGAGTCTGGGAAGCAGAACTGCAGAGCTGCAAACACGTGAATTAGGCAATGCCAATTGAATGCTGTCTAGGCAGCACAACATAGAGGGTTACCTGTGAATAAATGACTTGATTTCAAAGTGAAAAATAGTGCAGTGTTTATATTTATGATATAAAAATAAATATTGAACATTGATCTTTTATTAAGTTTTAGCTATTTAGAGCTTAGAAGTATATAAAACCCCCTCTATTGGATCTCTCTTTGTCTTCAGACTCTGGGTTGAAGTGCCTTTGATGATTAGTACAGAAAGTAAACTAAGGCTCCTATGCACTAATGTTAATATTATGTATTATCTTTGCATTCTACCCTGGAAACACAGTTTTCCATTCCCACTGATGCTATTCTTCAAGGAGTGACATCTTCCGCTGTATTTATTTGTGGTTGTTTTTCTTCTTCGTTCTTGATATTAGGAACCAGAAATTGTGTTAATGTTTTTCCAAGTTACAGGGTGTCATGCGTTTTTGCAGAAGTTTTGTAGGAGCTATGGTGTTAAGCGCTGTTGCATTTTTCAAATGCATTTAGCAACATAAAGAGAAATGGAACGCTGGAAAGATTTATGAAATGGAAATTGGAAGTGTTCATTCTAGAGACTGTTGTTTCTGTAGCTTTAGAAGAAGTAATGGTGCAAAGCCAATTTACGGCAAAGAAGGCCGACAGCCTCCTGGGTTTATAAACAGGAGCACAGTCAGTGGATTGAGGGAAGTGATTATCCCCGTGTACTCAGCACTTGTTAGACAACATCTGTGATAACTGTGTCAGGTTTTGGTTTTCCCAGTACAAGAAAGACAACGAACAGTTGCAGTGAGTACTGCAAAGTGTCACTGAGGTGGCTGTGAACTCAGGAGCGCTTGCCTGGAGGGGAACAGCCAAGGGAGGTGGGTTTGTTCAGCTTAGAGGAGAATGGCTTCCAGGAGTCCTAACAGCAGCCTGCCAGCAGTACCTGTGAGGAGATTATCCAGTGGATGGATCCTCACTCTTTCTGGCAGTGCATTGTGGCATAACAAGAGATAACAGGCAGAAATTGAGCCACACGAGGTTCAGACTGTGTATTAGGAGAAATCTTTTCCCCAGGAGCAGTGAGGGCCATTGCAACAGGTTGCCCAGAGATGCTGTGCAGAGATTTCCTTGGAGGCTTTCAAGGCCCAACTGGACAAAGCTCTGAGCAATCTTGTCGTATGTCAGAGTTGACCCTACCTGTAGCAGAAGGTTGGACTAGGGACCTTTCAGCCTGGATTACTTTATGATTCCATAAAATCAAATTGGCTAGACTCATTTTTGTTTCAGTATTCCAAAGTTTATCTATCTTTTTAGGAGGAATCATTGGTTTAACAATGTCTTTGAGAATGTCTTTAACAAATAAAGCCTCTGTGCACTGCTGCTTCCCATTGCTGCAGAAGCGAATGGTCTTTGGAAGGAGTTTTGATTGCACAGTGTCAAGGATTGAGCTCACTGTTCACCTGGTACACAATCAAAAGAGTAAACAAACAAAAGACTGAAACAGAAACAGGCAGAATCCTGAAAGCCAAGAAAAGATAGGTGTATATTCATGTCTTATGAAATGCATTTTTTATGTACATACTGCCATGGAAGGAAGAGGAAATGAAACTCGCGTAAGGCAAAAGCACCATATACTTGAGATCTCGATAGGTGTAGGCATGACCTAAGAAAAGTAGCTTTTGCTCTTAAAGAGCTGCCAGTTCATTCATCTTTTCTTGGTGGTGAAAGCAGTTTTCCGAAGGGAAGGTATGGATTTGACTAGAGTAAGTTCTAGTAAAGGCACTAACAATGCCATAAATGCTTGTCATTTAGGGTATTGATATAAACTAGTTAGTCTCATTGTCCTTGGTTATGTAACTGTTAGACCCATCTGAAATCATAAAGTTGTTACATGTAGTTGTGAATATCACAAAATAGTTTTATTAGTAATATTTCCGTTTCTCTGTCTCAGTCCTGCGTTTTTCTTTTGTTTTCTCCAGAGCTCTGGAGCTTCAGCCATTTTCCCTTAAGCCTCTTCTCCGACGAGCAATGGCGAATGAGTCTATGGAGCGATATCGACAGGCATACATTGATTATAAAACAGTCCTGCAAATAGACAGCACCATCCAAGCAGCAAATGATAGTGCTAATAGGTAACTCCACTTACAGATTTTCCCGACTCAGTCCAAATGGAAAAGTATAATTAAATTTTCTTTGTTTTGCGTACTCCCTCTGTTCTGTATCCCTCAGAAGAGGGATCATCATGACTAGTGCACTGTAACTAGAAGACTGGCTGTTTCATTTTGTTGTTTTCCCATAGCTTCACAGCTTTCCTCTGCCAGCAGTGGGTCACTTTCTGTTTTAAAAAGGTGATATTTTAAAGGCTTTTTTTTGTTTTTTTACTGGTGGTTCAACTTGTTCTCTTTCCTAGCTTGTATTTGATGCCATGTAAAGTAATACTTGAAGACCCATACCTTTTCCCTGACATTTCTGTTTCCTTTTCATATTAGCAGTCTTTCTGTGTTGAAGATCTTCATTGTGTGCATCTTTCAGTATGTTGCAGTTGTGTCAACACTGAAGTAGGTTGATACAGTGGTTTGCTACAAAGCTGAGAGGTGTAAAAACCCGAAATTCAATATTATTTTTCATTCGTGTTAATACTTCCAATATTAATTCTTGCTGCCAAGAGACATTTCTATTTCTACAATTATGTTTCAATAGTGTAAAATTACTGTATACACACTATTGCAATTGTATTCTCATTGACGTGTAGTAAGTACTTAAGTACATGAATGATAGGATTTTCTGTTCCATTTTCTTTCCTTTTTTAATGATTAAAAAAGAAAAAAAAAGAATTTATGAAAGCAGAATGGCCTTTAATCAGTGAGCAAGAACCCGCATGCCTGCAACTTTTAACAGTGGATCCTAGTACCATTTTCTTTGTTTTTAAGGTGAGGCCATGAGCACTTACATTATTTCTTCATTAAGAAGTCCCTAATAGCTTTAAATTCTGCTTATTTGACCAGAGGTGGCCAAAAGAAATTGTAACACTTTATTGTCTCCTTTTAGGAGTCTCATTTTTGCTAGCACAACAAATTGTTACTGACTTCTTGTATTTACACTGATAGTAGAGCACTTGGGTTGGTGAGATGAATGCTCGTCCTGGTGTCTGTATGATTATTACATTTTTTTTAATCTTCTTTGCCTATTTTATGTGCAGATACTAATTTAATATTTCTCCTTGACTTGTGACTTGCTTAGTAATAAGCTTATTTCCCTTTTTTTCCCCATAACACTCTTCCTTTTCTCCTCTCTAGGCCTTCCTTATGTTTTTAGCTTCACTGCTTATTACTCTTTCCTTCCTGGCAACCCATCACCTTATTTCAGCTGCTTCTTCCTTCTTCTCCTCGGCTGGTAATTCGTTTTTGCTTGCAAATTCTTAATTTCTAAAGCACAGACCTCCTGCGTAATTGAACTTTTACTATAATTTATGTTTTAATATTTTATCATTTATGAGTTGAATGGAAATTGTTTACCAAAGTGTTCATTTTCATTTCCAAAGTAACAGATAGTTGCTCTACTGCCTTTTAGCTTAAAAAAAACAATACCAAAATGTAATTTGATTTTTTTATATATTGGGAATATCAGATCTTAACAGCCTGCTTTTATTGAAGATTTTATTTTTTTCTAAGTTCTGTGGGCAATTAGATGTTGATGCTGTAGGAAGCCAACAGGAAAAACTCATCCTATTTGTGTCAGGGTGGATTTGATAAATTGTGTGTTAAGGCTTATCTTTCTGTACTTACCTAACTAAGCAGACTTTCAAAAAATCTTAGAATTGAATGGGCATTCAGTTTGATATTTTTAATAATTTTAATGTAAAAAGACAACTACAATTTTTAGTATAAAGCCTTTTACCTGATAACACAAAGCTTTTGCCTGATCCTTTTGCTATCAAAAGGGAATTATTTAAGTACAGAAGTACATATTTTTTTTTTATAAAAAGTCAACCAAAAACAAATATAAACAGTTATTTGAGTGGTTCTCATATTGATTAAGTGATGTCGAATTGTGTCTTTGTTGGTTTTCCTGAGATGTTTTTTGGATAAATTGGAAGGGCTGTTTCTTTTTATGGTCTGTGCCAAATCACAGGAAAATGCATTTCAAGCACACTTTTAATTAGTGGCATTTTCCTAGCTTTGTGAGCATCAGTTAATTTCCTACTTTGTGTATCTTAATTTCCTCTTGAGTGTTTCATTATTTGCCTTCCACTGTTAGAAATACAGAAGCTCTAAAGTGGGACAATATGTTTATGCATTTCCATTTACTAAATTGAGATTTCATTCCAGTTGTCTCAACTCCTTTAATATCAGTTAGCAAATTGCATTAGATAGCCTGGGAGCTTTTATCACAAAGTCCCATATGAATATTGTACTGCACCAAGAAATGTGTGATACACCCTGAAACCGCATGATTGTTGGGTCGAATGAGGGTGTTGGTGCTGAGGAAAGAGTGAATTTGTCCCAGCTTTTTGTCAGATACCTGTGCTTTTTAAACTAACCATGGCACCTAAGTGTGCATTTTTGCAAAAGGCTATGCTTAGATTATTATATTTCAGGGAGTACATTGATCATCAGGAAGTACAAGGATTCTTACTGTTGCTTGTCATGAATTAGACCTTTTTTTTTTCTCCGACTATTTAAGCCCATTATGGTAAATAGAGAAAAATTAAACAGGAAGTCACTGTGACTATGGTTAACTGTAGAATTATTCTGTTACTTTCTGGGAAATACTTAAACATAATGAATTGGCTTTTTGATATGAAGTGTACAGTTTATTCTCTAATGGAATAATCTGAGTAAATCTTAGGGCTGTTTAATTTATGATGGTGTGCCACATTTTTCTTAACAGTTGAATACAGGCTATAATTAAAAGCATACTGTTTTTAGTAAAATTAGAGCAAAACAGAGCTTAGACAAGCTGCTTTGTTGGTATGTCCTATAAAGTACTGCTTAGGATGATACAGGTAGAGAAGAGCCCCTGGAAGGGCTTGTGCAACTAACACAGAAAAGGTATTCTTCTTGTTCACTTAGAAAACAAAAAAAGCAGCTAGATAATGCTACAAAATAGGATAGTCTGTGTATGAACAAATTTACTTTCAATTCAAAAATACAAGGTTTTTTTCTTATTTTGTAGCTGTTATTCAAATATTTAAAAAGAACAAAACTAAGCAAGAAAACTTGATTGGGTAATTTATGCTCATTCTGTCTCATTCTTCATGTCGCGTTCAAGGCTCTTAATTGATTTGTTTGGTTTTGATGTGTATTCATGTAGTATAATTTTTACACCTGTGTTATGTGGTCATTCACCTGATATACAGATTTCAGATTCACTGGCTATAGTATCAATGTGACTTGTTTTGCTATTCAATTCAGAGTTTTCCTTTGTTGAAGTAGATAGTAGACTTACCACTAGTTGAACTTGACTCTTGTGCTCATTTTGAGATTAGAAGATGTTTATCGCACTATTTTTCTCATTGTCATAATTGATTTTTTTGTTTTTTAAACCACTACAAAAATTGTAATGAAACCATGAAGTCATGTACAGCTTTATTCATGTTTACTTAGGTCTTTCTCCAAAATGTATCGTAGCAATGGGGAACTCCCACTTAAATGAATTTTGAATTGAACCTGTTATGTGTGGAAATGGTTGACCTCTATATGTATGTGTTGGTCCACGAGAGACTAAACCATTTTTATATATTTTCTTTGTATTTTTAAATGGGGATAACAAAATAATTAATTATTTTCTAACTGTTCTATAAAATGCAACTTGATATCTACTTTGACTGCATTGGTTATTTAGAGTATTGTTGTCTAAGAGATTTCATTTGACATTGGCAAATTTTAGGTACCATACTTTGTCTCACGATACTGTAATCTACACTTGTTAGAAATAACACCTATGAACAGCTGAGAAAAGTAAAATAAATACATCTTCTTTTTTTCCTATTGCATGTGGTAGGCAGTATTTAGAACTTGGTTGCAAAATCAGTAATTTGCTTAAATATTTACACATCATGCAGAAGTCAGCTTCTTGTCTTCTAAACACTAGCAAAAATGCTCTAAAAAGTGGAAAAAGTCTAAAGCATAAATGACTGCAATACCACTGTCTGCTGTGACAATCTGTTTTTAATTAGTCTTAAGGATAATTGTTCAGGTTTTTTGTTTTTTTTTAAACTGGAACATTGCATTATATAATTTGGATGTAAGATATTAAAGTGTGAGTTAAATATATGAAAAGTCATCTTAGTGGGGCTCTTCTTTTTCAGAATAACAAAGACTTTGATAGATCAAGATGGTCCCAGTTGGAGGGAGAAACTGCCACCGATTCCAGTTGTCCCAGTTGCTGCTCAGCTACACAGATGGGATGGAGGAAACTTTGCTTCAGAAGATAAGGCAAGAAGTACTACAGATACCAACAGAGAAAAACAGTTGCAGATGAATCGTATGTATATAATTTTAGCTGAAGTATGGAATATGATTTAATAATGTCAAAGAAACTGCTTTAGAAAATGTTTGTCAGAGACCTTTGTGAAAAGCTAAGTTAGATTGTCAGTAGTTTCCATGACATCGTGCTACAGTTAAGACACAGTTTTAAAAAACCTGCCACTCAAACACCCAACCTCAGGAGCATAATCAGCTGCATAATCTCCTCCCCTTTTACTCTGCCCTAGTGAGACCACATCTGCAATATCGTGTCCAGTTCTGGTCTCTGCAGTTCAAGAGGGACAGGGAAATACTAGAGAGAGCCCAGTGGAGGCTACGAAGATGATTAAGGGACTGAAACATCTCCCCCATGAGGAAAGGCTGAGAGACCTGGGGCTGTTTAGTCTGGAGAAGAGAAGACTGAGAGGGGATCTTATTAATGTTTACAAATACCTGAAGGGTGGGCATCAAGTAAAGGGGACCAGTCTCTTTTCAGTGGTGCCCTGGGATAGGACAAGGGGCAATAGTCACAGACTGGAACACAGGAAGTTCCACCTCAACATGAAGAAAAACTTCTCTTTTGTGAGGGTGACGGAGCCTGGAACAGGCTGCCCAGAGAGGTTGTGGAACCTGCTTCTCTGGAGACTTTCAAAACCCACCTGGATATACGCGTAGTGATGAGTATTTTTGTTTAGCAGTTGTCAGTACATGTCTGATTATCATGCTTAACGATTGGACAGTGATTTGGTTTAACTTTCGGGGTTTTTTTAAGTGAAATAGAAAATTCATATTTTGCACAATTGTTACTATTAAACATAAATGCTTAGCTTGAAAAGTGCTTTTTGTTGTACTGACGGTATTCAGGGCTTTTTCTGTTAATAAAGGATACAACTTGTTGCATTTTTATTTCAGTGTATAACCAACCTGTTTAAACCTTTAGAGTAGTACATTTGGATCTATATAACCTTGTGTAGCTTTATTGAGAGCGAATTTGAAGATCATTGTAGTGAAAAGTACATAGATAAGTTGCTCCTGAAAACACATTTATCCTGTTCTGAAAGTTAACCAAACTGGTCATCACATAAGCGTGCTTTGGGGCATTTTGATGCAAAACACGTCTCAATCTATTTCAAATAGTTTTCTTTCTAACTGTAAGGTTGTGGTTGCTGTACAAAATCAGTGGGGCCTCACAGCGATAGCTGGTGTGGGAAGCTTGCCAGCAATGATGTTCTGTCAGTAGCAAAACCTTACCATTGGCTAACACTTTCTTGTAACAATTGTCTGTTGGGTTTTGTGCCTTACAACTTGAGTTTTGTTTTCTTGCTTAAGTGTGTTCTGGCTTCACACTGTTACTTGTTTGTTTTTTCCCCAAGTCCACATGTAGTTCTCTGGCATAGGACACTGCCATGTTTTTATAAAAGAATTTACTGAGTTTAATTATTGGTTAAAATTATCTAGTTATGTGCAGTGTTTAAAATGTGAAGCTTGACAAGGGGCTCATATTCTTCAGCAAGGTGTAAAAAGTAGATTTTTCCAGAGCTATGTTACTACTGCTGTTTGCTCACAACAGAGACATAAAACTGAAGTCAGGATTGGTTTTCCACTGCAAACATAGCTACAAATAGTAGTCTAACCCAGAAGCATATGTAGCATGTGATGGGGAGTTCAGAAGGAAGGACAATTATGGAAGAACACAATATTAATAAGCAAAAAGTATAGTTAGGTGTTTTCAGATTCCTCAAAGCATTTTGTATAAGTAGTTATTAACAGAATATTACTGATATATCACTAACCCCTGCTGATGGGATGATTTAGTCCTCATTGTCAGTTTAGCATAGTAATTATGATAGATAGTTGCTTGCAGAAAGAATATGAGACCAAATTATGCCCACTTTGGTGTGATGGTGGAGATCTAGAAGGCCTTTAATGCTGCTGCTGAAATCTCAACCATTGTAACTAAAACTGGTATTTCAGTGGAGATAGATAGATACATAATCCCTCTTTACCACATGGAAGGGGTAGGCAGAAGTAGGTGAAAGCGTAGAGCTGTCTGTTGCATTCCCGTAATTTTCAGCAAAATACTTTCCCTGGTGAATGGGGAGGTATGTGTTGTGCCAAATGGAGGGAGGGTAGTCTGTGGCTTTCTTGAAACAGCAGGGAGATCTGGGACAGAAATGATAATGTGCAGACCGATAAAGATACTCCAGTTGCCAGCTATTTATTCTTAGTCTGGGTAGATTATTCAGCTACCTTTAATGAACTGACATCCTTACGTAACGCTGTGATCCTTTTGTACCATAGGTGAGAAAGCTGAAGAGAAGTTCAAGACGTTAAAAAATGAGGGGAATGATTTTGTAAAACAGGGTAAATATGAAGAAGCTGTAAATAAATACAGTGAATGCGTGAAGTTGAACACCGAGGAATGTACAATCTACACTAACAGGTAAAGATCCTAAAACTAACCCTGCTTTATGGGATAACAATAGTTATATTTTCTCACTGCAGACCCCTTCAGTCACTTGTGAAAAAAGGATTTATTTTCCCCACTTGATGAGTGTTCCTATTTTTTGTTAAACCACATTATTTTCTAAGGGGAGAAAGTATTAATGTCACTGATACATGTCTTTAAATCTTTATATAAATAAACAATAGTACAAGTTATAATTAGCATAACTTTTTGCAGCATTTTTTGAGAATACTGGTATGATTTTAATTAAAAACTACAGTGCAGTAGCAGTACCTCAAATATGATGAGTAATAATTCAGAAAAAAAATACATTTTGAGAAAATAGAAGTAGGGACATGGTCATACAACGGCATTATGTTAAAGGCTGACCTAATTCTGCAGCATAATTCTTTATGCTGTAATCTTATCAGCTTTCACAAACTAAGAAGGATTTAATTAGGCCAGTACTTGAATAGGAGACTTCCAAGTAATAATTAGGTACAGAAAGCAGTATTGCTTGTTTAATCTAGAGCACTTTGTACCCAGAATGTCTGTATAAAATCCATACTATATAAACTACTATACTATTCTATTATACTAACATAGGCTCTGCTTTTAAAATACTTACATATCTGCCTAACTTCAAGCATTAGTCATACTTAAATTTTGCCTTTTATTGCAGGAATTGGCCCTCTCTAAATCCATCCAGTGATGTTATTAATACTTCATGGGTTTGATGTACTTTTAAAAATACTACATTGAGACTGCATTTTGTGATGTAGTTAACATTTATGAGTCAGGTACTGTTGGCACTACAGCACTGTAGAATTTACTTATATTGCAGTGTATTCTGTTTTTCTGTGTTAGAGCTCTCTGTTACTTGAAACTGTATAAATATGAAGAGGCTAAGCAGGATTGTGATCATGTTCTTCAGATAGAAGATTCTAATATTAAAGCTTTTTATAGAAGAGCACTAGCGTACAAAGGATTACAGGTGAGGAAAAAGAACACGGCAGGTATTCTTAAACACTTCTAAACTTACTTATCCTCTTCAAAGCAATCAGGTAGTTGCAGTCGATGGGTTAATACAAAGTATGCAGTGCTGACTATTTGTTCCTTTAGGCGTACATAAAATATTATATAAATATTTTTGCAACATAGAACCCCGCATGTTGTTTTGTAATAATTTCAGAAAATAGAGGAATATTCGAATGAGTCTTGACTGGAGATTGTTTAAGCAAGGTTCGACTCTCTTCTGATGTTCTAGTATTCTGCTGGGGGTATCAGTCTGTTTTTTCCTGTCACAGTGTTTACTGTATCTTTGCCGACAACAGATGAATTCTCTCCAAGTCTGTCTTCATCTATCCAGACTAAAATCTCAAGCTGTCTTTTGACGCCTGCTCATATTTAAGTGCTTGTCGTATTAAACCAGGGATTTGATATCTTCGATCTCGCTCTTCCTTCTTCAAACACAGTACTAAGCTTTGTCAGTAACCTGCTTTCTCACTGTGGGCAGTGTCAGTCTCACCCTTTTCCTTTCCATCTACACAGTGGGGGTCTTGTCTGTAACGTGCTCGTCTTACAGTGTTTTTGAGTATCCTTTCACCTGATCATCATAAGTGCAGACTTAGATTGCTCATACACATCCTGAATATGACTGCAAATCTCATGTTCCATCACTTGAAATGTGTTGCTCCTTTTGTCCATCTCTTTGTTGGTTCCCCTTCTTCAGCCTTTACACTTCCTGATTTTTTTCACAGCAATGCTTACCCTGCCTGTCAGCTCTTACCTGCTACTGAATTACCAGCTTCTCACTTCTGTTGCTCGTGACGGCAGCTGTCATCGTCTGCTTTGTACTACGTTACACGTGTCGTTGAACAGGCATCTTAAGTACTTTCTCCCATGTTGCTCTTTTATAACTGGAGGTGATCGCTCCAGGCATCCGCCAAGTTTCAGCAGCATCCGACAAAATGAATGCTTGTCTCAGACCGTTGTGATTGACACCTTAACAGAAAATACCTGATGTCTCTCAGTTTACAAATCACCTGAGGACAGTCTGTTTGTGCTTAGCAGTACACTGGCTATTCTCGTCCTGTGGTATGAGTCCGAATGCAAGTTGTAGGAACCCTGGGATCTTTTGTAACAAATTTATTCCTCTGCTATAGTAGCTATGAAATTTTGAAGTTTTCTTTGATTAATTTTCAAAGAAGGTGAAAATCTTAATTTTGTGTAAAATCGTTTCTGTAACTGTACCAAGCTACCTAGTATTAATTATCTATAACTTTTCATTAAAGTCGATAAAAAATTATAACAAATAGGAGCAAAGGTATGCAGTGATTCTTACCGGTCAAAAAAGGGAATTACATACTAGTGAAGAATGTAAAGAATTGGAGAACTATGTATTTATTTTTAATATCCTAGAGAGACAAAAAACAGCTATTTTCGTATTATTGAAGGCATAACCTGAAACACATTTTTCATGGATTCATTAGAACAACCTGAGCTGGGGACTCCTAAAATGTTTTGTTGTTGGATTTAATGCCTTCATTATTGCTCATTCCAGGGATGTAAGTGATTTGTAAAACCAGAGAAGGCAGCAGAAGTGATTTGAGATTGACAAATGACTCTGTAATGAAAAATTTTAAGAGCTAAAAGTATGTAGTTTGGCAAAGACCTAACTAAGCTGGGAGGTGTTATTTGTATATAAATACCCAGGTATTTAATCACAAAAGCTGCAGTGGAATTTAATGTAGTAAATGAGACGTTTTTATAGATTTACTGAGATGTAGTTAAGAGAAGATCAGGAAAAACTTCTGCTTGTGTGATGGATTAGGCCTGTAACATAGGACACAGGACCCCGGTCTACGTCTTCCACAGCTGATAGTCCAGTCTCTTGCTTTGGGTACAACCATCATGTGTTATTTTTGTTGAGAAGCCTGGCAGGCTTCGATTTTAAATCCAGGAGGGTTGGTTGTTTGCTGACCCTTATGATCGTTTTCAGAAGTCTATTGCAGAATCTCCTCTCTGCAGTTGTGAATCTTGAGATGTGTAATTCAAGTGGTTCAGCTTAATTACTAGCTATTTTCCAATGAAAGCAGTCTGTTCCCTTTCTGCATTGATTTGCTAAGGCTAAATAATTCTCATTCTCTTACTTTTCTGTTATGATATAGCAGACTTCACTTCCAGACTTACTGCAGTGTCTGTGCACCTTGAATACTGGTCATCGGCAGTGACCAAAACATGTAGGACAGGGAATAAGAGTAACTCGTACACTAGTGCTTTTACTACAGTTGAGATGCTGAGGAAATACCTCAGCTGGTACACGAGGGTTGGTTTGTTTTTTTTCATGATAATATGAATGACTTACAGTAACCTTATGATACTGCTTAGGAACAGAAGAAGTATCAAGTCCCTCACACAAAAATTACATTGATCTTTTACCATCTGCATAGTCCTTTACTGTTTACTGCTACGTTTCATCCTTACTTTTGATACTCTAGCCCTCAAGATGTTTGGTTTTTCTATGTAATATTCCAGCCTTCATCAGAATTGATGCTACTAACTTTGTGTCTGCTGAAAATTTCATGTCAAAAATTGTAATTATTAATGTCCAAATTTGAAATAAAAACATTAAACAAACAACAAGACTGATTACTGAGGAATGGTATCTTAATGCCACTCTATTGCTGTGTTTGTCCTCCTAATCCTGTTTATCCCAGAGTTCATGACATAATCCAAATCTTCGCAAGTATTACCAAAAATTTCCCTTTTCAAAGTGTAAGAGATGGTCTCTATTGATTTGAAACTCAGGAAGATTAGATATATTTTCAGTCTGATCTTAATTTAACTCTCTTTTATTGGCAAAGCAAGTATACAGACTGTTGATGGACTCACATTATATTAATCCTGCAGAAGTGTTACACTGTAAGCAATTACGCTTAAAAGCAGCAATCTTCAGTAATCTATTCTCTAGTAAAGGGGTTATGTTTCTCAGAATAACTATTTCATATTACACATTTAATACAGAAGTATTTAGTCACAAAATACTAACTCAAACTCGTGCTCGGTTTCCTTTTTTTTCCCTCTAACAAAACTGCACTGTACGTAGATTATTTTTGTCTACTGAATATCAAGACTCTAGCATGTTTATTTTTCTTAATTGTAAAGGACAGTGTGGTAGTTCAAATTTATTTTTCTAGTGATACACTTACGGAAATCTTATTTTCTCTTCTTCTTACAGAATTATCAAGCCAGTGTTGATGATTTCAACAGGGTACTTCTGATAGATCCAGATGTTCTTGAAGCAAAAAAGGAACTGGAGGAGGTAACCCAGCTACGTGACCTTGGCAGCAGCGCTGTGGCTGGCAGTCAACAGAAGCAAAGGAAGAAAATAACCATCCAAGAGGTATAGCTGTTCGTTCTTAAAAGCAGGCAGTACAGAAGCCACATGTTTGAAGAAACAAAAGCGTTTGTTTTATATTTCTTAGCTCTACATTTTGAGGGAGTGAGGTTGTTTTTTCCATGTTAATTTGAGGGTATATTGGAGGATCTTTGCATATGATGTGTTCAGTGTCCGTGACAGTCTATAGTAAAGCTTGGACTGCCTTCAAGTGTATTCAGAACCACAGCAGAAATGGAAATGGTGCATTTAGATGGCAGTAAACCTGAGCATACATTTCTTGTAAACAAAAGCTGCCTAGACTTTGAAATATGTGTTTTACAGAATGCGGTTTTGTTTTTAAAGTCTTTGCTACTTGGGAAGACTCTGGGATTCTGCTGGCAAAGGTTCATTGTCGGCAGTCGTACTGACTGCTCTTGTGGTGGCGGCAAAGTCACTGGTCTGAAGACTGGAACCTTGCCTTAAAGAACATGAATTTGGGTAAAACATCTGCAGGATCTTAATAAAATAAATATGTGATGTAATGTTATACTGGATCAAAACGTTAGCCTTGCAGAGCTCTGGGCAGAATCAGGTGATGAAAGGATTTTCTCAGTCATCTGATCTTTTTGGATCGTAGCTTCACTGGTGCTTTTAAAATGTGGGCTTTTTTCCCTTTTCATTTTAAAATTTATAGGTAAAGTACATAGCAGTCTGTACAATCCTACTGTAATTTGATAGTGTAATTTCCAAATGGCTTCATAATGGAAACTGCAGTAATTAATATAAAACAATTGATTTATTGAAATGCTTCACATTCTCACCAGCCCATGGAGTTTTATGTAACTGGCGTAAGCCGGGTATAGTGTCAGTTAAGCTCTGAGTTGTGACAAACAAAGGGACCTGGAGAGTGTTTAGAGGAGGTCTGGGAAGTGGCTGCATTGTTCAGAGCCCAGCTGACTACATTACTGGCAGCAGTAATTTTTCCGGGAGTGGGGCAGGAAACATTTAGGTTTGCTATCGTGATTACAGCTGCCCCTTTGTCCTATCTGCTGTAGTACCAGGTAGTTCCATGAAACAGACTGCAAAGAAAAGTAAGGAAAATTAGAAACTGGGCTTTATCATTATTATTCCCTTTGATACAAGCTATAATTATGTAACAGTCAAGATTTCTCTCTTGCTTCTAAGGATTGTTCAAAAATAGAGCAAAATGTGTATAAGCTCAATGGGGTGCTTTCAAAAAATGACTGATGTAGCTGTCCTGTACTATGCAATAAAGTATCCTTCAGACTTTTCGGAAAACTTGGCATCCTTGGAAGAGACCCCGTTCAATGAGTTTCAGTCAGTTTATACTCATTTGACAACTCTTGATAGCTTCAAATCAATCTAAGCAAAAGTAGTTGAACCCATGGTTAATTTTCTAGCAACTGATTCATGAAACTTGATAGAAGCTGCAGACTTGGGAGAAGTTAAGTGGGTATTTGGGTAGTTAGACCATGCTGAGCTTTCTCCTTCCACAGCAGCAACTTGATAGAGCTGCCATATACTTGTAGTATTCTGAAGGCACAGCAGTGAAATGAAACATGGGGATCTGGTGACTTGACTTCAGTTCTGCTTGTCTTCTGCACCTTCACATCTGATATATGCAAACAGTCCTCCTTAGCTTTCTCCCAGCGCTCGTCTTTTGTCTTTCTACAGTAGAATGTCAGTGAAAGAAAAGGTGAAATAAATACACACTTTGGGCTACAAACCTTTAAAGATGAATTAGAGAGGTACTGTTCTTGGGGAAAGTGGAACATAAAAGAGAACACAAGTGCCTTTCTTTTACAAAGAGTAAACTGTTTAATTTAGTGACATCATTGATGGATACATACATGCAGTTTATGAAGCTTCAGGTTATCTATAGGTCCACATTAACATGATTTGTTGCCGTTTTCTTTGTGAAGGTGACTGAATCTGATGAACAGGAAGAGAGACAGTTTGCTACATCAGAAGATGTTGTGACTGATCCTGTGAGTTCTAAGGAAGCTGTTCAAATAAGTGTGCCACTGAAGACCTCTGAGAAACTGCACATTTCCGAACCATCTAATGCTTATGACTTTGGTCAGATTATAAATGCAGTGAATACCAGTAAGGATAAAGCTGCTTGTGCAGATCTTTTAACAATTACGGATCCAAAAAAATTGCCAATGCTGCTAAGTAACAAACTTGAAGGAGAAATCTTCCTGATTTTTTTCCAGTCCTTGGAATATTATGTAGTAGGAAAAGATCCTGGCCTTGTATATCAGCACCTTTTCTATCTGAGCAAAGCAGAAAGATTTAAGGTAAGAACCTAGATTAAATATGTACTTCAGTTGCACAGAAACCTAAAGGAAACGATCCGTCAAATAAATACTATAATTTTTCAATCAACATGTGCTAATTATAAAATAATCTTTTTTTTTTTCAGGTGGTGCTGGCCCTTCTTAGCAAAAATGAAAAAGAACAGGTTCGGCAACTGTTTGACTTACTTTCAGAAAAACAGAATAATCAGTACTCTTTGGAAGATCTTGAGAGCCTTAAAAAGGTTTATGAACTTTAAGAATTTAAAATGTATTGTTTGCACGCATACAGTTCATATTTATAAAGCGGATGTATGATCTCTGCAGGCTTCCATGGCTTGAAGTCAGTCTTCATCCGCACCGGTTGAATTCTGTTTTGTTTGGACAGCATATGCACATTTAAAACTTGCTGCTCTTTTTTTCTTGTAGTTGTATACATTTTTAATCTCTATAATTTAGTGCATGTCTTTGTGTTTGGTAACAGAGTTCATGTTACTTGGCATACCGATTTTATTTAGACTGTGTCCATTATATATAAATATATTTTACCTTGTATGCGTAATGTGAAATATCTCAGTGGTACAATCGATAGTGCGCTTTCAGTCATCACTTGTTACATCATTTTCTGAGTTGTACGTTCATGTGATAAAGAAGCGTCGTCAAGATAAACGGGTAAGTTAGCAATAGTTTTGCTAAAATGAGTTTACAAAAAGTATTAACATTTTTTCAGACCAATTACTGCAGGCCATCTGTTTCTTTGGCATCCCTGATCTATACAAAACGGATTTAGATATTTTTGGTGCATTACAGTTTAGCAGCAAAGGTAAATGAATGATAGATTAGCTTGTAATGGAACACTTTGAATGAAAGTAAGGAATTGTTAAATAAATTCATGTATTTTAAAAATTATTAACAAGAGAGTAATTTTTCATGGACAGGGAGGTACTTTTATCCTGTGTATGTGAAAGAAGTGCTGGTTTGCCTGGCTTTTGATGTAACAGTCACCAACAGGAGAACAATTGGCTGCGCTTACCAATAAAAATATTTAACTCACTGAGTTTTGTAATCAGATGATTTAAAACCCTGGGCTCTTTCTGTTTACAGATTTCTTTGTAAAACTAGAAATAAACCCATTTTGTGGAGCAACGTCGGGGTTTTTTTATTATTTGAGGCAGTACTTAAGCTTTATATTTGATTCTGACAAAGCATTTTCCAAGATGAAGCTTTTAAACGTTTCAAATACTCCAATGCCTTCTTCACACCTGTGATATCGATGTTTATCGAACTCACTAGCACTGCAGAAATAGCATTAAGAAGGTTGTGCTCATGAAAAGTTCTCAGGTGTATAGCAATAGAAAAAATAAAAGGTGGTTTTTTTCTTCAAAAGTACACTTACAGGTTTTCTTTCCTC
>VWZK01001609.1:577839-615957 GCA_013396935.1 Baryphthengus martii | reverse complement strand
CTCTCATGAGTGGAGTGCTGCAATGGGTGGCTATAAGCTCTACAAATGGAATAGGCAAGATAGAAAGGGCGGTGGGGTGGCTCTCTATATTAGGGAGTGTTTTGATTGCCTAGAAGTCAACAAGTGTGACGGACCGGTCGAGTGTCTGTGGGTAAAGTTGACAAAGCCCAATGCGGTGGACATCCTTTTGGGAGTCTGTTATACACCACCCAACCAGGATGAAGAGGTTGATGTACTGTTCTATAGGCAACTGGCAGAAGCCACAAAATCGTAAGCCCTTGTTCTTGTGGGTGACCTCAACTTACCAGACATCTGCTGGAAATGTAACACAGCAGAGAGGAAACAGTCCAGGAGGTTCCTNACCAGACATCTGCTGGAAATATAACACAGCAGAGAGGAAACAGTCCAGGAGGTTCCTGGAGCATGTGGAAGATAACTTCCTGATTCAGCTGGTAAGTGAGCCCACCAGGGGAGGTGCCTTGCTGGACTTATTGTTTACAAACAGAGAAGGACTGGTGGGTGATGTGGTGGTCAGAGGCTGTCTTGGGCTTCATGACCGTGAAATGGTAGAGTTCTCCGTTTTTGGCCAAGTAAGGAGAGGGGGCAGCAAAACTACTACCATGGACTTCAGAAGGGCAGACTTCAACCTGTTCAGGACACTGGTTGAAAAAGTCCCTTGGGGCACAGTCCTAGGGGGCAAAGGGCTCCAGGTAGGCTGGACTTTTCAAGGAGGAACTCTTAAAGGCACAGGAGCAGGCTGTCCCCATGTGTTGTAAGACAAACTGGCAGGGAAAATGACCAGCCTGGCTGAACAGGGGGCTTTTGCTGGGACTTGGGAGAAGGAGGAGAGTCTACCACCTTTGGAAGAAGGGGTAGGCTACTCAAGAAGAGTACATAATTTGCACATAATTTTGCATTTGAATCACAATGTTCACTGCCAGAAAAAACCAGCACAAGCTTTAGCCTGTACCTGGGACAAAACAGACAAAAGAGAAACAAACGGAGGAAAAAAAATCCAAAAAGCCATTACAGAATGAAATATAAGCAGTTGCAAGAGCAAAGCTCAGTTCTGTGACTGTCATAAGCTCACCTTGGTTATTATTTTGCACCTAGTTACCAGTCTGTGATTGGCACCTATAAATACAGAAAATCAGCTCAGCTGGAAATACCTGTGATCTATACCAATTAGTATCTCGTCTGCTCAAAACCACAGAGAATGGCACAGCTACATAAGCTGCAAAACTGTGTGCTGGCAGATGAAGGTCTGGAAAAACATCCAAAAAGATCAGGTGGGAACTGGGAAACCGAATAGGTACGCAGGGAAGCAGGAGGAGAGGAAGGGTACATAGGTCATCACTCCCAGAGCTTGAAATAAGACGTGGAGTTTCACGGTGCTCAGACACCAGATTGGGACGTGCAGGCATCCTTCTATCTGACCACTCACTCTTGACCTGTGTGTAAGGCTGCTTTGCAGGAAACATCAAGAGCCCAGCAGCTCCTGAAGATGGCATTTTGCAGCTTTTGCAGGCACTGGCTGCGTGCTGGCAAGTTGCCGAATGCCTGATGTAAAATTCAAGCCCTTGGTGAAATGCAGTTTCCACACAAGCTGCAGGCTGGATGACGAGAGGGCAGCACGGTGCAGGACTGGGCACACACTCGCTCCCTGCTGACTCACAGCTCTCCACCCTGCCTGGGCAACGCAGGCTGGAGCCCAACTGATTTCTCACACAGATCCTTTATAGCATCGTCTTTTCTCTGTGAAGCCCTGCTCCAGTGTGGTTCAGGCTGCAGAACCCAGATGGGAGCTCTGGGTCTTTTCCTTTCTATTCACAGAAACCCTTTTATCTTTCAGCTGCCAAAGAGCCATGTGGATCCCAACAGGAAAACGATCAGCAAGTCTCTGTATCAGCCAGAGACATCAGGCACACAGGCATGTTTAAGTCTCCCTCCTGTTCCCAGCCCTTATCTGCCCCTATGCTGCCGTGGGACCCCTGGAAGAGCCCAAGCTGCTCCCATGCACTGTGCTGTGCCCAGGGTGAGGATCAGCAAACTGCCCAGACCTGCTGTGAGACCGCTGCTGGGTGTAACACCCTGGGAACAGCCGTGCCCTTTCACCAGCTATCTCCGATGAGTGACAAGAGGTGTCAAATGGAAAGGGAGCTGTGACATCCGTGTGGCCCCTTGTGACCTGCTAGTGCAGTTCTTCCTACTTCCCCTTCGGCTGCACTGAACTGGCATCCAAGTGAGCTACATCAGAGACTGGGTCTTGGCCAATAATCATGCAAAAAACTTTTTATCTATTTTTAAATAAAGGCTGAGTATACTCAAACATGAAGAACTAAGGCAAGGAACATAACTAAAAACATAACATGGGAAAGAAAATACATACATGGTCCTAGGGTCTTCCCATTCCAGTGTCCGACCACCCTCAGAGTAAAGATCTTCTTCCTAATGTCTAATCTAAACTTACCCTGCTCTAGTTTAAAACCATTGCCCCTTGTCCTATCACCACATGCCCCTGTAAAAAGTCCCTATCCAGCTTTTCTGGAGGCCGCTATAAGGTCTCCCTGGAGCCTTCTCTTCTCCAGGAAATAACACCACATAATCAGCTGCAACTGAAATCCACCACCACACCTACTAGCAATGGGAAAGGCTTCAGATATGATATCCCCTCTTCCACAGAGAAGACTGTCCTCATCAGCCTCCTGGGGGGAGCAGGAGCCCTTTCCTTGCAATGAGGAAAACTGAGGGTCATGTGCATTTATTTACCAAAGGTTACCAAGCAATTGTGTGGCTGGGCTGGGAGCAGGTCTGTGCAGCGCCCCAGATTAAACGTCCTACAGGTGTACAACAGGGTTTGAATGGGGTGGCAGCTTCTGTGCTGTGACTGACGCAGGGAACCAAAACCTATACAGCACAGAGCCACCCAGTGCTCGGTGCAGAAGAGTGGCTGCTGGTTACCACAGGACCTGAAGCAAATTAAACCCAGTGACGTGTCTGAGTAAGGCCTCTTTGCCACATTGTCTAATGCTTGTGCAATAAAGCAAACTGTTTTATTTTTGGCCTGTCACTGACACAGCACAGCACTGAGAGGCAGATGTGGTACATTTTCTCAGGCATTAAAGTGCTGAAATGAAACAGTCATTGCAGCAAATTTTGTCCTTCAGGTTCTTAAGCAGGACACAGACCGTCACAGCCTGAGTCATCCAGCCTCACAGCAGCATAAACTTGCTGTCTATATCCTGGGTTGCCTTTTTATGGTAAATCCGCCTCCTTAACAGCCTGTCATGGCACAAACCACTTAGTAATTAATAATATTTCTGCACTGATAGGAACATCTCCTACAGTTTGAGGATGCAAACAGTTTCTTCCTGGCCATCCACAGTGCAGCTGCTGGAGGCTACCAATCTGAGTCCAGAGCCTCAGTGTTATTTTAAGCACCGTTCCCAGCTGCCGCAGCACTGTGTTCACCAAACCTCTTCCCTCGAGAAGGGAAGAAAACTAGAAAGGCTGTAAGGTGACTTTCAGGGATATCGTGTTGATACGATCCCAGTGTGTTGTGAGGATAAGAGCTGGTTCTTTTAGTATCGGCTGCAACCTGTGACAAGTGCAGCTCTAAAAAAATTTTTTTTTAATATTCAAGCTCATGTTTTTTAATTAAAGTTAAGATGCTACAGCATGATTGTGGGAGAAAGGAATAAATTGCAGAGCAAATTTTGCAGGCATAACGAGTATGGGTTTTGGTTATATTTAGTAAGTGATTATGGTTTTGTTCTATTTTGTGTTGGAGTGCTATCAGTTGATCCTGCCTCTTTTCATTCCGCTTGGATTTGGTCTTTGTTAAATTAATGAGGACTTCACAGAAAGTAAATCACATGCCCTTTAATAAGGTTTCAGATTAAGTAGTAAAGAGCCACAAAGTGTGTTGAAGTCTACTTGAAAGCCCCAAAGCTCATGCTTAGTCACACTTGTTTGCTCTTTCCTGCCACAGCAAACTGTAGTGTCAATTGTGTCCAGGTATGAAGATAAAGCTCGTTAACAGTTTTAAGATACTCTCATGATTGTTGTTTCCACATTCACTCCAGCATTCTTTCTAAACTCTAGTCTGCTTGAGCCTGATACCAATATGCCTGCAAACTTTTCATGGTACAATTAAAGAGGTTCTCGTTAAGCCTAGGTTTAGCACAACAGCCTCTTCCTCTTCTTCCACGTAAGAAGGGCCAAGCATGTCAAAATTTCACTAGAAACAGCAGATTAATTCACCATATGAGCTATAGGCTGTACGGCATAGGAAAGGCTGCCCTCCTTCCCCTTAATCTGCTTCGCCTGGGAAGGCTACTAGAAGTTTCACCAAGGTATGCAGAGGCTTTCAGAGCACCACTCACACGTACTGTTCCAGCACGTGCCATCCAAGGCACAGAATGGTGAGCTCCTCACTTGAGTGCATTTACAGCTAAGGGCCTACATAGGATCTGCGCTGTAGAATCTGTACGTCCAACCCTTTTGCCTACACATCGACAAACGAAAAACTGATGTTAGCCTAAAGCATGTGCTGGTACATCCATTCTGCATCCATGCTGACCCTGGCAGCTTTCATTTAGGATCCTCCCTCACTGCTGGAACTGGTTAGATTCCCCTGCTTAGAAAACTGCTGGTTTTATTTTGATGTTCTGCCCTAGTGCTTTGTGTTCCTGCCATTTTCTGCAGAGGTTGCATTTGCTGGCAGAAATTTATCTGCCACGATGCATCTAGATTTTTGTTCCTGATGAGGCCAGCTTGAACTTTATGGTAACGCTGTGGTTGTGACAGGTGAGCAAATTCAGTTAGAAAGTCTGATTCTTTCAGGGCAGAATCCTACTCTGCAGACCATTGTGGAAGGTAGAAATATTTGGTTTAGTTTGAAGCAGTCAGGATTTGGGGAGACAGACAGTTTTGGGATAGACAGTTCGAAAGATAAAACACTGCAAGATACCTTTTGTTAAAACAAAAGTAAAGGCAATTTTTTTTTGCATGACATTACTTCTGATTAATTTAATTGACTGCCTGTCCACTCCCCTCCCAATTTATCACAAAAAACATCACTACAACAGTGTCAACGGAATATATCACCAAAGGCAGTCTATCTGTGCATTCTTCAGTCTCCACAGCTGCTGGAAGGGTGCAAGATTTCTTGCACGTATTCACATGAGAGAAAAATTTCTTTTCAAAGGAAAAACTTAAGTTTTGCAAGAAACTTATGTTCTTGTAGTACATAGTCCATCAGTGCAGCTGCATTTCTTAAAGCAGAGAAACGTGAAATGATGGCTTGGTGGCAGAGAAGAGCAAATCACAGGAATCAAATATACAGCCTAGGAATAAAAGCCATGTTGCTCTGGCTTTCACATTGACAGCAGATGAAAGAAACCTTGGAAATATTCTTGTTCAAGCAACTGTGTCTTACCGAATGATGTGGCAGGGACAAAGGCACAGCATCAGAAGCGAATATAAACCATCTGTTAAATGTCATCTTGCACAAAACATGTTACTGCATTAGCTCCAGATCCAGGGATTCAGAATCACATTCTGGCTGGGATACTGAATAAAGAGTAGAAAAATCTTAAGCCAAAAGAACAGAAATATTAATCTTAAATAAAAGTGGTATGCAATTAATCACCGTATTCAGAGAAAAGCCAGAAGGGGGTTAGCAGACAGGTAGTGTGTGCCAAGACCGATAAAAGCTGTCCAGGGTTTCACAAAAAACAGATTTCAAAAGCCCTGTGGAACACCCAGAACTGGAATAGCTGATCAGGATCAAGATACCCAGCAAAGAAAATAAACTTCTTGAGGCATTGGGGAAAACTGCATTCCTCAGAGCAAGGTAATGCCACTGCTATTCTAAATATCTGCTCCAAATTATTTGAAGCACAAACCAAAGAACTCAAGGCCTAAAGATTATCACTTTTATAACAGTTTTATTCAAGTCTGTGTGCTCTAGTGTTGAGACAAGGCCTAGATCAGCATTACACTGTAATACAATAATTTTAGCCATTGAACCAAGCCTGCTTGGCATCCTTGGTTTACAATTTACAGTACATCCAAAAAAAGAGCAAAGAGAAAAGAAATCCCAAAACGCCAACAACTTTCATTAGCTCTTTGCTTCACTTAAATATTGTTCTATAACATAAAATAATTTAATACAAAAAAAGAACCGTAATCCAAATACACATAATACATTGACACAGAACAGAGGAAAGATACAGTAGATTATGCACAAGAGTATTCAGTTGATGTGTTACCTACAGTGAAACAAACTGGACATTAATATAATTTAACTATTTAAGCCCAAGAGAGTCAGAGGCAACAAGTCCGGGTCACAAATAAAGCTTTTTAAAAAATAATGCAATCTTGTTTTCCTCTAAGCTTGCTGCTGTACAGAAGTTAAAGGAAGGCTCCAACAAATCACTTATTTTGACAACATTTCATCACACAAACAAGAAAAACCTGGTGGCCTCCGTTACTTTACTCAACTCTGGGGTACGTTACCGTCTGCTAATGCAACTGCTTCATTGCAGGTTCTTCGGGCAAAACACACCTTCAGGTGCTACTTCCATAGCAGCAGACTTTTGAACACCATGAACAGAAGCGAGGACATACAGAGGTCTCCAAAACCAGACTGAAATACTTAAGGTGAATCCCAGTCCTGCAGAGTTTGGAGTTCCTGATGAAGTACCTAACACTCTCCCCACAGTGATTTCAACACAAGCAGGAACTATCCCCTATCTCAAAAGAACAGACATGGGGGTGTGATCTTACACTAGAGTAATCTACTCGCTTGGTTCTTCAGATTTACAGCATTGTACCTAGGAAAGTCAGGTCACTGATTTTTGCATCTGGCTTTATATAGAAGCAGGAGCAGATCCACAATTAATAAGGCAAAAGAAAGAAGTAGCTTATAAAAAGGGAGGAAATACATTCTCTGGCTGAGAAAATCTTGGACTTTCAAAGCCACAGAAGAGACATTGTTAAAAGCACAGGTATTTTTCCCTGATTTTTCCACCACTGTTGCCCTGCCCACTCCATATACGCCTCTCAACTTAAGTCAGGCAAGATATCTCAGATATTTGCAGCTTGTCCTGAATTTATGAGAAAGAAATCACATATATCAGCGCAAAGTGCGGCGCCAACAGCCGGCAAACAAGAACCCTAGAACTCTTGTAACAGTGGTGGATGTTGATCACTGCTGAACTTGTCAGGCCTGTCCACCAGCCTGGAGGGATGAGTTTTCAACATGAGAATAGACACCTGAGAAAAGGCCTCAGGTTAAGCTGACATTTGCACATACAACCCCCAGGCACCACTTTGTGCCCCTTTCCGGCTAGCGGTCTGCTAAAGCAGAAGCTGTTGCTCTTTCTTCTTGTGTCAGAAAACATTCTCAAAGCTTACCCTGCTTATGAATGGTGAGAGTTAGCAGTCAAACCGGCATGGCATGTACAGTCATGGAAAGGCCACAAGAGTCAGCAATCAGACCAGCATTTACACAGAGGCTTGTGAAGGAACTCTTTCCTCAGGTAAGGCTGACTGACTGACAGACAACGTACAGAGCCTGGTCCTCAACGATTAATCTCTACAGGACAATTCTCCAATTTAGATTAAAAGAGCTTTGCTGAATTGGGGTCTTGTGCATTTTGACCCACAGATACATTCCACTGACTTCAGTGATGTTTAAGTATGTGATGAAGAGCTTTGTTGAACTGAGGCCTCTTCCTTTTTAACTTGAAAGTTAATTACCCTAAATATGAATTTTGACTACTAGATGTTCTTGGCTTTATGTGGTTTCTTATTTTAACTGCCGAATATGCGGAGCACTGGTGCCTACTGATTCTAAGTGGATCTAGGTATATTTTCCACTTGAAATTTAGCCATCCCCCAAAGAGATCCATGTTGCACAAGAATGGATTTTACTCTTTGCAAAGAGCACTGGCCAAACAACCATTCAACTGGCTGTCACTCTTATGCTTGCTTCCCTAGCCCCCCTACCCACCCACCTCCATTTTTTTTTTTTTTCTGCTGTGGCTTTATTCTTTACAGTCTAGGGTTTCTGGATGATATGGTTGTCAAGATAACCTTGGAAACAGAGCAGTGGCAGAACTGATGCAGTAACATCTGCTTGAGATGCAGCGCGGAAAGTCAGCTCAGAGGTGTTAGCTGCCCTATTGAGACACAGATGCTGACCCTGCTGACTCCACAAGAGCTGCTCACTAACGCATGCAAGACAGAAGAACAAGCCTATTATGAATATCTGGGCAATCAGTTGAGAGGGACAACTCACTTCAACTCGTTTTGTGACGCAGACTGGGCCTGGGAGAAAACACTTGATCCAAATTGAGAAGCGGCCACATCCAAATAACCCAAGCTGAGAAGTGACCACATCCACAAATTCCAGAACTGCCCAAGGAAGAAGCTCAATTCTCCTCCAGATACAGTTAAACTCAAGCAGCTCAGCGTGCAACTGAGTTATGCCAAACAGTAATCAGAGGCCAGGTTTGTTCTGAAACTCCATGAGGAGAAAACAGGTAAAACGGTTCCCAAAGAACCTGTTCATTTACATACTGAAATCTGCTGTTAGCAGCATTCTCATCCACGAAGCTTGGAAAAACACCAGCACGTCTTCCTGCTCCATTATAACCTCTACTGCTAAGAGAGCGAGACACAAAAGCATCAGGACACGGCTTGAACAATGTTTCTTCTTTCTCAGACCCCTACGTCTCTCTCCAAGACAAGGAAGTCAGCTTTATCCAACCTCAACATCTGTTCTTCAGAAAATGCTAAATTGGAACATCAAGGTAGAACAGGGAGATGGTGTCAATCACTCTGAAACAGAATATATAAAATGCATTCTTTTGGTCTTATGTTGGGGTTTCAGCCAACAACTTTTGAACACAATGCAGGTTCTCACTAGCTATCCAGGAAGCTAAAATTTCAGCATGGACAAGATGCTAGGAAAGTATTTCTGAATAATGAAGTGTCCTCCTCCACCCTCCCCTCCAATATTATTATTTTTTCATATAATTTATAAATAAACCTTTGGCATTTCTCCTGCACATTTGTTCTAAGCCCCCTTTTTGCTAGCTTTGCATCCATCTGACCCATCAGCTACAGACCTAACAGCAGCCCACTTCAAGCTGAGCTTATAAATCCACTACACTACACACTAAAAATGTGTCACAGTTCCTTAACATTACCCACATTGGGCTGTCCATACATTATTAGCATTCAGCTACAGTGAGGACTTCATTAGCATCTGATACATTAGGAAAAGAACACTGTAAATGCAAGGAAAAAAAAAAATCAGGATTGTGTGTAGGTTCACTTTAACAGCACATGAGATTATTGAAAAAAAAATTGTTTTCAAAAAAACCAGAGCTTCACTTTTAAAAGCAGTAGTCACCAACACGAAATCACCACCTTTTGGTCTGTGGACAATCAGATCTTTGACAGGTCAGAAACCATCAAGAAAAATGTCCTGTCTTGTCACTTCATGTTTATTTTGGAGACACACATAGTAAGAGCAAGTATTGTCTTAACTAACAAAACCGAATTGCTGGCTTTATTCTTCCATCATGAATTTGTACGTCAAAGAGCCAAACGCAAGTGTTTGCCTCTGTCCTTCCAGCATTCCAGCCTCAACTGCCTGCCTAGAGCAATTCTTACCAATCCTTACGCTTTCTTCCCATTCCATCTCTAAAAATGAGGTAGCTCAGGGTAAAATAAACCAAACCAACCTGAAATTAAGTAACTACACATTCCTCAAATTCTTCTTTAGGATCCAACTTACCTACAATGCCAAGAGATTACCAAGCTGCTAGCATCCCTCTGTCCTCTGACTGCTTATTACACTGAGAAGGATAATTTCACTCTTATTTCCTGCCAACCACCGCTTTCATTTCTCCCAGTTGTGTCTTATACTTCTAGCTTAGAAACATTTTAGGTCAAAGCTCACCTAAACCAAGTATTGGTTTCTGTCTTAAGCCCCCGAGTACTATGGTAACAAGAATTAATAACTGATAAAGATGGGATATGAGCAAAATTCCAATCAAGAGATACGGAAAGTCAGTGACAGCGCACTCCTTTCCACAGGGGTGTACACACATCGGGAAATGGGAGGATATGAAATGTTTACTGTGCTGGAATTTGGCCCAATATGTGATGAAGAACCAGACTACGATACTGAAAGCGACAACCAGGAGTTCCTGCCAAAACCCACCATCAGGTCCTAGCAGGGAGGCATGTGAGATAGAAGGCACCTAGGAATACAGGATGTGCCTAACACATACAGATGTATTTCACAGGCTTAAAAAAAATTAACAAAACCAAAACAACGAAAATCCAAACAGTTCAAGCAGCCACTCAGTAGAAAAATTATGCTCCTGGTCATTTAGAACCAAAGAGAAAAATGTTTTTCACTCATGTACAGAAAGAGATGAAATGTGTTTCTTGTACACAAACATCGATGAAATGCTTGGTGCTCTCCAGTTGCAAAAGAAAAGGGAGATAGATCCTTGTTAGAGAGGAACAGTAACAACTGTGGTAGCTATATCAGACCCACCACTCCAGTCACCAGTGCCAACTGACCTTTTCATCAAGTGCATATACCTCTTAGCCTAGGAATTGCTATTTTTAACACACAAAAATAAAGCTGATGTAGGTCATTTCAGAAGCTGTATTTTTGCCAATGGCAAAGCTGCTTAAAAAAGCTGAGCATGAGAAAAACAAAAGTACATTTTAACGGCAGCATGTGACTTTCTACCAGTGTGTTCAACAGAGGGAGCAGCAGAATAAGCCATAAATGCATTTCCACACTGCCTCGCAAAACTCTGAAAGTAGGGCTGAGGAAACAGTAAACAAAAATTCTTCTTAAGACTCTTTTGTTTGCTAACCACAAAAAAAAAAATCAAAACCACAAACTAGATTGGAAAAAAAGGGGAGAAAAAAAAAAAAAAAGATAAAAATTCGGTTAAAGATCCTTTCTGCCCAGTTAGGAACAATACCACTGTCTGTGCAAACCACCATATTCAAATCTTACAATAAGAAACTTAACAGGAAGACATAGGAAGGCATTCTTTCCTAAAAATATCTTAATGATATGACCAATCAAAGGTTTATGACGTCTGAAAGTTACCCTGTGACAGCATGAGTATGTTTTGGTTCTCTTTGCACATACATGCTGTATTTATTGCTTGTCTGCAAACAGGTTTTAACATGTGCCTATCCCTTCACTCTTAATGTCCAGTTTTACCCAAATGATAGCCTTGTGCAAGTTCCAAATACGGAAGCTAAGAAACTATTCAGCAGCAACAAGATAAGCATTACAAATCTTCATTTCCAAACACAGGCATCCTTCTTGCACCCTGAAAAAAAAGGAAGCCAAAAGGAAGACGTGTATCACTGTGCAGGATATAAGCCTCCGTATTTGCCATTGAGTTGGTAAGAGTTCTTGATTCTATTTCCAAAATGCATGGAAAAAGCACTTTTTCCAAGAAGAACGGTTTCAAAAAAACCCAAAGAAACCCATTAATAATAGCTTAAAATTACTTATAAAAGTAACAGGCTCTGGTTGAATTTTGGGATACAGTATTAGGTTTGGTTCCATACATCTAATGGGACTCCAGCTCCCATATTCATCCCACAGAGATGATTCAAATAAAAGCAAAGCTCAAGATAGAAAGGTAACTCAAGATGGGAGGTTTCCTGTCATTTTCTGTTTAACAGACCACTCTGGATGGCAGACACCTCTCTTCACATGACCTTTACTGCCTTACCTTCAACAGAATGAGAGGTATCTGCGGTTTCACGACAAATCAAAGTAACATCTCCATGCAGTATTGTCCATAAAGTCTTCAGATAACAGCATGCTATGTATGAAGAGGAAGGCAACTACTCTCATTCCTAGAGGTACAGAAAAACACTTCACCATAAAAGCACACCAAACCACGACAGGTCTTTCTACATCAATTATGAAAAATTCACTTTGAAAATACTCACTTTGCTAGAAAACCATCACAAAAAGAGTATTTTCGGTGAGGTTCCCTGCCCCATACTGACTATCAACCCATTGCGGGAAAAAAATGCCTATAAAAAGTTATATTTGCACCTCTGAAAAGGATCGAAAGGAGGTAAGATCTACTTGCTGGCAAAACGGAGCATTGTGCAGTCCATAGGAAGCAATAGTACTAGAAAAAAAAATCTGTAACTATTATAACCTTAGTTTTGACACAAAAATCTTTCTTCTCTCTACCTGTCCCACACTCAACTTTTGTGAAACCAGTAGAAATTTATCCAAAAATTGGTCATTTTTTTTGCACTGGTTGCTGTGCCTGTGCTTTCCCCTCAAATTTTACAGGAAAAACAAATGGGTCACAAAGATAGCACATTTGAAAGGGCTGGCAAACTTTTTTCTGTTTCCTAAATCGGCACATTGATTACATAGATTAATGATACATACTGCCAGCTGACTATTTAAAAGGAAATACATATATATTTCCAGACCAGAAAAACTTCTCTCAGTAACAATCTTACTACTATTATTATCAGTTTAAAAATTTGTCAACTCCTTTTGGTAAGTCCTGTAATTACTTTAATACATTCTAGCCCATTCTTTTATCACTATGTTTTAGACTTCTCAGCCATTTTGTGTTCTCATGTAATTTTTTTTCTGAGAAAATGAGAAAAAGTGCTACTTATTCTGATATTTAAGAAACAATAAATTTATTATTTTTTTTAATAGCAAGATTCTCACCATCTTCCTCAAGAACACTGCTAGAAAGGTATGTCAGTCAGCACAAAAGTTCTGAAACTTTTGTCTCCCTGACAAATAGAAATATCAGTAACTAGTAGAAAAAAAGATCTGCGAGCTGATGGGCTCCTATCTTCTCAGTATCTAGTGGACTACAGTGAAGCACTCCTTTGGAGATTTGGAGCACCTCAGCTCCCACAGCTGGGAAGGAAAATACCCAACAGATTAAGAAAGGAGAGAAATCAAGCCAGGATGGGCTAGACAGACAGAGGGACTGGTTCTGAGCTAGCTCAACCATGCACACAGCCTCTGGGCCTCAGGACACCAGTTGCAACAGCTTTTGGGGTGCGTAAGGTGAAACACCTGACAACTCTTTGCCTTGAGAGCGCCCTCTGCCCGTCAGAGAATATCCCCCCGCCAAGCTGCTAAAGCCAATAAAGCTTTGTTTCTGTAACAGACTCCTCTTGCCAGATACCTCAGGTTAGCCACAGGGCTCCCAACTGGAAGACAGTTACAGGTTGATGCTCAAAGACTACCTCATTTTATTTCACATGCCAGATTCAGTGAAGATGATTGCATCCAAGGAGTGTTTAAAAAAAACCCAACCAGAACCATCCTGACACCAACCGTTACACTCCTACTTAGTATTTCTGGCAGCTTTGTATTAGAGAATAAGTACCTAGGTCAGAAACCCTGATCTGGATCCTTGACTCCCTACCACCTGTCCTTTAATGTAGGTCCATTCGGTGTCAGGGAAGATGCTCTTCAGAGCAAAATAATTCCAATAGGTGAGCTACACACCCTCTCGCCAAGTGATTATCTGAAGGGGAGAGCAGGGGAAGGCGTTTTGATATTTCATCCTCAATCTTCCTTAGCAAAAGAGCTGACAGAACAACTTGTCTTTAGAGCTGTCTTGCCTGCTGGGAACTGGACAGAAACTTTACGGTTCACTTGGTGAAAGCAACCGAACAACTACCAGAAAGTTCAGTGGGCTGAGTTAAAACAATGTGACCTAGATAGGTAACCTCCCATTTCATGCAAGTAAATGGATTTTAAAGATTTCTGTTTGAGTGAAGCTATGCCAGGTGATTTCTTTGCAAAGCAGATGATGTTTCCTATGACATTTGTAATGATACTTTTGGGATAGAAAACACTACATTTCAGAACAGCCGATCCAGTTTTGTTTCAGACTTAAATGGTGAGGGAGACTAAGAAAAATAGTTTTAATCTGCTCCCTTTAAGTCCCTCTGACACAGCCTCTGACTGGGCTTTTCTTGACTTTGTTTCTATAGCACAATCAAAATTAATCATCTGTTTGGGTGGGTTTGGCCTTTTTTTTCAGTCTCTGGATCCCAAACTGAGCTTTCAGAAATGGAAAGCAAAAGGATGAGTGCTTAAGACATCAATGATGCTAAAGGTCTACACTTAACAAAAGTGTCAGTAATGTAAGTTTTCTTTTTAACGTACCTTAGCCCCACATAGGAAGACCTTGCCCACACAGTCAACAGTCTACCTATCCAGCTTCAGCAGCTAGTGTAGCATCATTAAGGCCAGCTCTGGAGCATTCAATGGGGGAGGCAGCAAAGGGTAATTCTGCCCCTAGACACATGTCATGGAACGTGATAAGAAATGTGTGACCCTTCTACACAAAAACATATTGTAATTGCTTGTAAAAAGGGTGCCCTTGACTAACAGCAACATGCTGGTTCCAGCCCTCAAACAGAATTAAAACCCCTTAAGTACAGTACTTGCTCACACAAGCTGTTTTTTAACATGGTTTTTAACAAACACCTAACCACACAGGTTCTCTGTGCTGACAGCTGCAAGAAGGTCCTCGGCTACACAGCCCCCACGAGGGGCCTGCACTGCCCTAACAGGCCAAGCACTGCGCTGGCAGCGCTGTCCCATCAGTTACCGGCACCCAAGCGCTCAGTAGATTTGCAACACGAGCACAGACCTGTACAAATTGCGTGGAGCAGGGACGCTGCACCCTGCAATAAAGCAGACTACCCTATGACATCCATGTAAAGGCCACATCCCTTATTTATAATGCTGAAACTGGGGAAGAGTGAAGCTCTCCCGAAAGCCAGTAAGATACACCTGCAGAGGCACAGACAACCTTGGAGTCTCTGTACAAAAAACTGTGAGCACAGACACACCCTACTTGTGTGACTTCCTCCTCCGAGACAGAGGCCTCTTCTTGCTCCAGAGTTAGGAGTTTGTACGTATTTGAACAAGAATAAAGTTTTACATGTCTATAGTGCCTTTCACTCAAAGATCTCAAAGGACTTTATATCTATTCCATATGTCCCAACCCCTCCCCCTGTGAGGTAGGTATCATTCCTATTATTTACAGATGGGGAAATTCAGGCACAGAGGTTACATTATTTGCCCAAGGTCACACAGTGAGTCAGTGACAAAACAGAATCCAGATCCTTTGATTCCTGTTTGCACAATCCAACTACTAACAAGCCTCAATTTCAAAAGAGCCTTAAACAAGTATCAGTGTGCATAAAAACAGTCTTGGTTTCAAGGGCCACTCCTAAAAAGTGTAAGGAAGGAGGAAAAATAGGAAGGTAAAAAAAAAGTGAGGGGAACACATAACTTACTTCTGCAAACTCAGGGAGCTTTAAAGAAAGAGTTCCTGCTAATTCCCTTTCCAAAGCTGAGGTGACTATGAGCCTTGAGTACAGGGGGTAGGAAAAGGAGGCTGATGGAACCAAAGTTTGAAATAAAAAGCAAGCTAAGAGTAAAGAGCCATACCATAAGTCTTCATCTTTTTGAAAGCACAGGGTCAAAGAAAAATAGGGCTGAGAGGGACCTCAAGAGATCATTGAAGTCCATCCAACCTGCCTTGAAGCCAGGATCAACTACACCTAGTTGTTCCCAACGATCTAGTTTGTTCTCAAAGACCTCCATCAGTGGAGATGCCATGCCCTTCCTCTGCAATCTGTTCCACCTTGCACTATTCACATGAGCAAAAGAGGACAAGCGAGTCTAAGATAGCTACTTCTGCTCCTTCAGTGGAGGTATCATGATGCCCAGGCCTATCTAATGATGTGAATACATTTCAGAGAATGTAGTCTCCAGATATTTACTTGTTTCTGTCCTGGTTTTCTTGGGGAAACATCAAACACTGATGTTTGCTGCAGTATTTAGAGTTTTGAAAACACTGATTAATACCAGGATAGATACCAATATACTTACTGCAAGTGCCAAACCCTACAAGGTCAGTAACAAAGACTTTGATATGGTAATTTTAGCTCATTGCAGATTCAAACTGCAAGAATAGGGCAGGGAAGACTACAGAAAAACCCCACAGCAAAAGTCAGCAGCTCAGAGTTGCCAAGTTTCATCCAACCGCAGACAAAAATCAGGCATTTGAACAACACATCTTCAGCAGAAGCAGCACCATATGATCTCTGTAGCATCCCTCCAGCTCGTCTGTCTTCAAAGTGCATTCTCAGTGCAAAAAGTAGGACTGAATTTAGAGGGGCTCACTATCCCCAGTGGATTTCATACTAAGACCAGAATTCTTGCTTGAGTTCATATGCTGCAGCTTTGTGTGTGTTAAGTTCACTTCTGCATAGCGGAATGGTGCTGTCCTGGCTCTGCCCCTCAGCATCTATGTCCAACAGTGTCCGCTCCTCTACAGGAAGACCCACCTGGAAAGGAAGCAGTGCAGGCAGTCCAGGTCTCTCTTCTACAGTGCTGCTGCTACTAGCAAAACAAGAGTCCAGATTGCTTGGAGTATCAGTACTTGAACTGTTGGCAGAAGATTCACCCTTGGCATTGCTGGGTGACACAAACCACCAGGGATCAAGCCGCTGCCGACTGGCTGCAGGACGTGGCCGGGGCAGGAACTCCAGTGTCTTGGGTCTTTCCAGTGTGGGGTCCTGCTGTGCATTCCATCGTCTCGGGGTTGGAGGAAAAACAAGGTTGGGGTCTGGCAGGCGAGGGACCTCATTGGGATCTCTACTTGGACTAGGTGTTTTTAATACACCTATCCAAAACAGAGAATGTAAGAGAAGAGGGAAACATGTTAGATGTCACTGCTAAATGGTTCCAACAGATCTTAGTTTATTGCATGTACACTCTGAAAATATTTTCAAAGTAGAAAGCCTCCATTCAGAATCTATAAACTCTGTATCTTCAAGACTACATTAATCTGGAGCGAGTGACTGGCTCCTTTATCCCCACACTGTTCTCAACACGTTGCAAGACATCTGCTTCACTGACCTAGCACAAGCAGCAAGTTTTATTCATTCTCTCACTTGCTTTCTTCAATTGTCAGACTGGAGAGCAAGGATTTGACCTCCTACCAGAGGCGAGGACTTTCCACATCCTTTGGAGGGCACACTACCCATTAACAACTTGAATGGATCACAGCAGGATCTGTGACACCTGTTTGTAGGGAGCAGGACCAACTTTCTGGATGAGCCATTTAACACTGCCTGCTGGGGACACTTCCTGCTTTCGGTTTTGTTTTGGGGTCAGGGGTGGCATTGGGTTTTTTTGTTTGGTTGTGCGGTTTTGGTTTGCCTTTTTTTTTTTATATAAACAACATAACTTAAATTTACATGAACACCATTTTAATGAGTATTCTCTGCTGCATTAACCCACATTTTACTGCAGACTGGCATTCAGTCAGACAACTTCATATTGTGTTTTACCATTGGGAAAAGTCTATTTAAATCAGACTTTAATTTATTATTCTAGTCTTTTTTTTTTTCTTTTTTTTTCTCTGAATTACTAGGGCAAAGAAACCAGAAAGCCTTTTTTATGTTATCAAGCCACTCCTAAAGACTGCAACAGTGCAACCACCATCTATCCAGGACAGTCCCTCTTGCTTGCAAAGGAACAAAAGCAACAGTGGCACAGCCCTAAACTGCTTTAGAGATTCAGTTTTCACTGCCTTAAAGATCAGAATTTACCTTGAAATCGTAACAGATACACAAGGAATCGTATAAAAGCAGTGGAGATGAAATCTCAAGGAACTGCTAAAAATGCGCGATATTTGTACTTTGGTACCATCTTTGTCTAAAAACCAGTAACTACCACGCACTGCCTCACAGCACAGGGACGCAGAGAGAGCTGCTCAGTGCGGAGATGCCGAGACAGAGACCATTAGAGCATTATTCTGCCTGTTATTCGTGCAGAGATAGCAGCCTTAAGCTCTTCTTGGGGGCTGGCCATCACAATGGGTGCTGCATAAGCAACATGTTTACTTCCTAACAAGTAATTATACTGTTTGGGTCTTTTATTCTCAAGAGGAAAAAGAAGATGGCTGAGAACCTACCTGCTCCCAGTGCTCCAGTTAAACAGCTACTGGAAGGGCATCCACTGGTTGGGCACCCATTGACAACTAGTCCACTGCCTTTGATGGCCCCATCAGAAGGTGTGCGCCTGTGCCCGCTCTGCTGGGTGTGGGAAGAGACCGTCACGTGTGTGGGAGTCAGGGACTGGTTGGGGTCTTGTTTGAACCTCTCGATCTGGACATTGACTAGCGGGTTGGTAATGGCTGGCAAGGGAGCCTTGACTGTCACTGGGCTGACGGGCATTTCATACACCACAATCTCGTCACTGTCTGAGCGCAGCAGGGACCGGGTGGAATTACATTCGGAAATGGAAGACAGGGAAAGAAGGGTGAGGGATGTGGATGGCTCGCCTAGCAACAACATGGGATCCTCTTTCCTGAAGATCTTTCGGGAAGGTGGACTAGTGCTCCTGCGTGGGCGTCCAGCTCGCTGGAAAATGCTGTCACGCTTCTTCTTCTCTTCCCTGGGTGCCTCTGGCTCCTCCTCAATCAGCAGCTGACACTTCCCTGCTTCTAACAGATCAAAGCCCAGGCCTGCAGCAGCCAGCACTGCCCCACAGCCAAGCAACGCGATCTCACACCGCTTGTGATGGGAGCCGCTACGCTTGAGGCTGTTGGTGGGTGTCAGCTGGGGGGTACTAGTAGCAGAGTTCACAGGGGTGGACTCATCATTGGCATCACTAGAAGGACCATCCCAGTCTTCATTCTTCTGAAATGGGATGCAGAGGTATGACTGATTGTGCCCAGGTGACGGGTGCACTTTGCCCTCCCCGTTAAGACATTCGCTGTCTTCATCATCTGGAAAGCAAAAAAACCAGGCTTTGCGTGGATGTAACATTTTCACTGGCAAATTTCACTATCTTACAAATACATAGGAAAATAAGCTTCTCCTCAGAAGATGCAACTGTCCTCATCACAAATATCATTCACCAATTGCCAAATACTCACAGGCTATCATCTCCAAAGCAGACAGGCTTGAGACAAGTAACTGGAAGCACTAGCAAAGTGAAGAAATTAGTGACACATTAATCTATTTGGGATCAGTTGCAGAACAGCATTTCAGAAGCAGTCTACATTTCAGTTACTTCTAGAGTAAATTTGTACGTTTGGGAGTGAGGAGCAAAAGCTAGGAAAACTAGAAGGATCTCCTCTTGCAAGTGAAGTGTAATCATGCTGCACATCTAAATATCATTAACAGGACAGGAGACAAGAGGTAGCATGGAGCTAGAAGGGAATTATGAGAAGCTTGTCAGCTTGACAGGGAAGAAGCACAAGCAGAGAGGTGAAGAAAAAGAGAATCCGGTGGGAGAAAATAATAACTTCACAAAAGATGAAAGAAAAACAGACACCACCAAAATGAAAACATTGCTGTAAGGTACCAGGTGAAGGTCAGGAAAAGAGAGGTTCATTTAAGTGTGAATGGAAGTGGGGATGAGAATATAAAGTCCAGGGAATTCCTTTACCTATCTCTGCTAAGCTGGTAAATCCTGGAAAAGCAGGGGCAGTTCTCTGGATCTTCCCAAGGTTCGGTGCACTGGATGACCACTGTTTGTATCCTTCTACCAGAGCTTTCAGACTGAAACAGCAGAAAGATGGGAGAAAATGTACCAAGCAACATTCACTCCCTGCTTCTATTTTCTCTGTTGCTCTATTTAGGGTACGCATGGATCCATCATTAATTACATAGATTTGAAGGCCTCGCACAGCAAGATATTTTGCAACATCTTTACAGCACCTTAAAATACAAAGGGAGTCAAAAGGTCCCTCCCTCATTTGTTACACCATGGCAGTCAAAAGACCTCTGCTGATAACCAACATCTACAAATGCAGAATAACAGAAAGCACCTGCAAAAATCAAATGAAACATTCTCTTTTTAAACCAAGGCAAACCTACCTAGCCAGGTAAAAATCAAAAAAGTTCAGCAGGAGGAGGTGAAAAATATGTCCAAAAATAGTTCCATGTGAAATAGAAATGAACAATGAAAGTCAAAGACAATAATATGCTAAAGTCATTGTAACAGCAAAGTCATGCCTCTCTATTATAAACCCCAATATTTCTCCTCTAAAGAAGACACTGCCTTGAAGTACAGACTACTTAAAGCATAAGTTCTAGATTATGGAAAATAGCTAGCTAAGGTCATAAACTATGTCATTGTTTCTTTTACTTACAGACAGAAAACTCCAAACCCCACAAAAGCAAACAAGTGCAAAACCCATCCTCAAATCCCTTAGACGTCACCTGCGTTTAAAGGTATGTCACCAGGCACCTTCTTAGCTCATCAGAAGTCCCTATCACAGGTATTTCATTACCAACACCTTATTTGTTCCTCGTGGTACTTTCATGGCATCAGAAACAACTTCAGTAAGCAGCACAACTTTTTTGACATATCAACACTGAAAGTGTTATTGTTCGGTTATCAATTCAGCCTGAACTGGGAGATTTCTAGTGCCTTTCTGCAAACTCCGACATGAAACACATCCTTGTGTTGGTGCAAAGCAAACATACACTTACAATAGACAGAAATTAAATGAACGGAGCAAAAAAGATCTGTGGATAGTCTAAATGACCTCATCTGGACACAGAAAAGCATTGACTTGTTATTGAAAGAACAGAAAACTTAAGAGATGAGACCTCTTCCAGCTCCATTACTAACTTGCATTGTTCTTTGATAAGACACATAATTCATTGCACACAGTTCTTTCCTTACAGAGAGAGAAGGACACGAGCACATGGAAGTTCTCTCTCATGATTCTTACTTTCCACCAGAATCATGTTGCATTTCTAAGATGGCTTCCATTGCAGGATTTTAAAGTTTTATTATATCTTTTTTTTTTTTTGTCCTCGGTACATATTTTTCCTCCATTCTCTACCTACGTGGAATGCCCTACTTGTCACAAACCATACTGCTACAGCAAGGTCACAAGGTCAAAGCTTGATTCAGTACATGTTCAGTTGGTTGAAGACAGTACTACAGCCACTATACCAAGTATCTTGTGTAGTTCTCAACTGTCTTGAAAGTCCACCACTTTTCCTCCCATTACCTATTGTGGCACTATTTACCCTGCCATGAGTTTGAATCCAGACAGCACAGTGCTGAACCCCACCTGTCAAGACAGACAGCCACATAGTTTTAGAACAGAGATGCAGTTCAGTGTGGGGTCTGTTCTGATTTACTCCGTCCGTACTATACTCAGCCATGTAACACAACCCATCAAATAATGTATGTGGTATCTAAATTACCCATGCGTACAACATGCATAGTTAGCATAAATACTATAAATACAGCACCATATTAAAGGAAAACTGGTGAGTGAAAATGAACCACATTAGCAGCGTGGTCACCTCCAAAAGTAAATGTCAAAGCCCTTACAATTTGGGTAGACAACTATTGAGGAAGGGGAGAGTTCCATGGAGCTGGGAAAACACAAACTCTGTTCTCCAGATGCAGAAACAGCAAAGTTGTAAGTGACAGGCAGCAGTAATCTTCAGTTTAACTACGGCTGTAAAGCAAAGGCTACCTAAAGGGTCTCGGGAATTGCCCTTTATTGTAAAGCAGGACACATTAACTTAGTTTGCTTCCTTGTGACTTCTCAGAGCAGTCTCCCCTTGTGAAAAACAGACGAAAGATCTGCTGTTACGGACAAAGCACAGCTCAATCTGAACAGAAAGATAAATAGCTACCAGAATAATTTCAAGGCCTGCTATGTTTGCCTCAAGGCTATAAAATCTTCATCCTTCCTTCGTATTTTTCATTCCTTCTCTCTCTCCCTCCTAAATTACAACCAGTCCTTGAAGACCTGTGCAGAGGATAGCTGCACGTCCTCTTCATTATACAGTTGTCTGCAATTAAAACCATTCAAAATAGGCTGACATTCCTCCTACAGCAGTATTATTTGTTACTGCTCCAAGAAAAGAGCAACTGGAATGATTTGAAAGCACCAACAGTGAAACTATTTCAGTTACTAGCATGACAATTCAGGAACTCAGAGACTTCTTACCTATAACCTACTTAGATTAAATAACAAGAAGGTTATTATTCTGTTGTATTATGGTTGAGTTACTTCTCTGTTGGGAAGTCAAAAGCACCTCTCTTTAGGACTAATAAGGTGACAATGCTTATTTGCTTAACAAATTGAAAAAAAAAACCCAAATCCCTACAACTCAAAGATGACATCTCTGGTGTCTTAATACCATTCTGTAACATCGTGTTGATGCATTAACATAATACTGTCATGAATAAAAAATGTCTGTTCTCAGGCTCACCCCTAGTTAGCTTGCAAAATTTTGAGAGAACTGCTAAAGGACTATGACTACCCTACATCCAGCGTAACCTTCTGTAAAATCAGTAACACTACCTGCAGGAAAACTTAAACAGGGTAAAGACCACCCATGTCATAGTAGCAGTCTGAGACTAATCAATGTCAACTTTAAAGACAATCAAGACTTCACCATATATCCTTCAGAATATACCATAAGATCACAACCGTCACAACACTTGTCCAACATAAAGCTTCATCCAGTCCCTGCAGCTCAGCACAGCAACCTTCTGCTGCTGTGTACTTTCCTTATGCTCAAAGAGAAGTGCAGAAGGGTGAATAATCACTGTATAATCTTTTCATGACTGCCTTTACTTGGTGTTAATTATAGGTCAGTCTGCTCACGCTAGAGAATTTCACTGCAAATCCCACAATGCAATTCTTGCATAAGTTTGGAATTATCTCCTGTGGAGAATACATGGAAAATCGTACCAAAAAAAAAAAAAAAAGAGAGAGATGAAGATTCAAGTTCACTTGAGCACCAAGTCCTGTAAACAGCTGGAATAGCAGCACCGCTGTGTCATGGAGAAGACTTGAACCAGACTTTTCTGTCCTGGGTTTAGCTCTTCACCCCAATTTTTATTCCTCTACCTTCTAAAATTAGAATTAAAAAATACTAAAAATAGCAAACACACTATCTTTTGAGTCACTACTATTTACTGCAACTCTGCTCCCTTTAAATGAAAGTCTGCAGCCTGGCATGTTCTCAGAAAGGAGCAGTAGCTCATTGTATGTTCTCTACACTGCCCTCTCAGCAACACTATCATGTTTCGGATACTCTGCAAAATGCCACAGCTGTACTGAGCCTCCCTGGAAAAAGCAACAAATACTATAGAACATCTGAGGTGTGGAGACAACAGGATAGTTTTAAGAGCAGTCATGGTTAGCAAGCAACTCCTTTGCAGCTGTCTGGCCTCAAAAGCAATTCAGTGCTTCAGACTGTACAGGAATGAACAGAAAATGGGAGAGCTTTATTCCCAGAATTCTAAGAACATGATTTCAAGGTAGAAGTGTTTTTCTACCAGTTTCAGTGATCTCCTGTGCTTTTTCATAATGAATGATTGTAAAGTGTGACATCTTATTTAATTCTCTAGAACACTCTACTTCATCTATAGAATAGCTAAAGCATAGGCAGGAGGTGAAGAAGCTTCCTCCACATTGCCCTATTAATATGTTTGAGGGAGAACGTATTTTAACATCATTAGAACACTTAGATCCAGGCTCTCTTGCAGAGGACTGCAATAGTGATGTATTATGTAAACATATTTCCCAGGAAATTCACACCTGAGCACATAATATTAAAGATTAATTATAACCAATTATTTTATTTTCCCTGCTAAAAAAATACGGCAAGAGTCAAACCGTCAATTTAGCAGGGAAAAAAAGTTTCACATTTCACTAAAAAGCACAAGGCATTCAAACCTTAGAAGATCAAAACACTCCTATGTTTAAAACAGCATTTTGGCAACGATCCTTTGGAGTCCTGGTATACATAATCCATGTACAAATAATAAAACTCACAGAACAAGAATCTATAGAAATAGAGGTACAACCTGTATCTCTGCAAAAATTACTTTCAGGATGTATTCACTCAAGGCACATGTCCTTTTCAAAAGCCTGAAGAGAAGATATTTGCATGGCTGTACCAGAGTTTTTTTAATAACAGCATTTAAGACAAGAAAAAGCATTACTGAGAATTGTAAAAGGAAGCAGTTTCAGACATGATAAGAAACTAAAGCAGGTTGAGCCTGAAAATAAAGAAAAGCTACTACAGAAACAGTTTTGCACAGCTAAGAAATTCTGCTGGTTACAAACCACACATAACCAGGTAATAGCAGACGGTGACAGTGTCAGGCAGAGCTGGACTTCCAGCAAGGGATCTCTAACGTCTCTGGTACAGCAAATAAGTCTGGAAGCCGAAAAGTGCTTGCAAGAGGATAGGCAAGTCTCCTGTGAACCAGCCCATAACCAGTTTTAGAACCTGGAACCCAGTCTGATTCCAGGCCCTCTCTTACCCATCTTCTCCTGCACCAAGCTCCTTGTGACAAAGTGAGCTCGGGCCCCAGGTGCGTCCCTTTTTCTTCTGGCCTCTCTTCTCTTCTTCCTCTCCTTCCTCCTTTGGAAGGACTGAGCTTCGTCCCCATGTTTTGCTGCTTTCAGCAGGAGTCACTTCACCAGTGGGAAGAACAGCGGAAAATGGGAAAGAAACAGATACACAAAATAAAGAATTGGTTCTACAGCAATATAAAGAATAAAACAGGACAGACAGGAATAGTAATGAAACATCCATTCAGGCTTCTTTCCCATATGTCTGACCATTTATCAACACAGATCTAACAATCAAATCCCTTCAAAATTAGTACAGATAGGATCTGCAGCTTTATTCCATCACTGGTTTCTCTTTTAGAACCATCAGTTTGATACCAGACACACAAGCGTCATGATATCCAACACAAACACTACACATTAACATCCCTTTCATACTTCTAATATGTGCTTGTCTGCCTAATTCTGTTTTATTATGGGAATGCTATTCTCATGACAAGTGTCCTTGTTTTCCTTTCCTTCCAACAGTAACTTAATGCGCTTCAGTAACGTTTCACAGATCACTTCTGCAAATTAGTTTCTTTTAAATTAACCCCTACGTCTAAGGAATGTATTTTCTATACAATTAAACAACAGTATTTCAAGAACTTGGGTAAGTTTTAGACTCTAAAGAAGATGGATACTGCCCCCCATCAGCAACACACATCCTTTGTCTCTCCAAACACATACATGCAAGGCACAAGGCAAATGTTTTAGGAATTACACATTTCAATTTTTCTTTTTTTTTTTCAGTCCTGCCCTAGGTATGAAATCATGTCATCTTACCACGCTGACAGACTGCACATTTCCCAAATTCAATACTACATTGAGCTCCTTACACTGTATGGCCCTGAGTCTGGGAATAATGGTAGGACTTGCAGGAGGGCTGGAGCAGCTACTGATCAAGCTTTTCCTTTTATCCATCGTTGGAGAAGCCTGCACAGTGAATTTATGCTGGAAATCTGTTTACCAGAAGAAAAAAGAAGACAATAAAAACAAAAGCAGGGAGAGTTAAAATTATTATTATTTTTTTTTTAGTATAAGAAAAAAAGAAATAATCATTTATGGTAATTTTCAAAAAGCACAATTTACAGGACCTATGTGGAAACGAAGTTCTCCAGCTAATTGCTATTCCCCTTGTTGCACACATAGTTACTTCGGGACACAGATCTGCACTCACACTCAGGAAGATGTATCATCTCAGTATGAGAGATACGTACACACACATACACGCAGATCTCCATGTGTTGACTGACATTTAAATCAAGGTATATCCCTGTATAAATTTTTCACCCTATCTCTCCGTTTAAGCTAAAGAAAACCATACGTGTTTACAAGCCTAATAAAAGCATATTTAACATGCACATTTTATCACCACTGCTCTTCTGAGCAGCCAATGTCTCTCAGAAACCCAAGAATTCAGTGTAAGCCATCGTCCTCCAGGCAGCAATGAGCCTTAGATGATTTACAAAACCCGCACTTTTGTTACCCTAAGATTTGAATCTCCACACAGAAGCCACAGCAAAAATGCTAAAAACTCAGTATTTCTGAAAAATCACTGTCTTCACTCTTAAGAGTGACTCCGCTGACAGGTCACCAATAATTAACATTTCTTTCTTTAGAGGGCACTTGTGTGTTAATACATGCTCACATATGAACTAGCAATGTCAGGCTGTAATCTCACAGTCATCAACATATTTTTGATACCAAGAAATCCAGTAGATTAAGGTTTCTGCTGCATCATTAGGTAAAATGTTCCCAGAGCAAGAACCTCCATCATTTTTTACGTACATTCTTTGTTAAACCGACCATTTTGAGTGTTAACACGTTGAACTGCAACACCGACATTTTTACCATGAATCGGTAAAAAAAACAGCCATTGATGAGCAAACACGTAACATCTCAAATTTATTTCTGGCCTTCACACCTGGAACTTTGGGGAACGCTAGCCACAAGAGCATCAAATTTAGTTTCTTGATCTCTAAGAAAAGTATTTTTCCCAAATGCTTTAAAGAAGCTATGAAAGCTTAAAGGTTCACCGGTTGCTCCCATTTCACCTGACACAGTCTAACACGTCACCAACCTGAGGGCAGGCTGATATGATTGCCATCCTTTAACTTGAGTCGGCTCCTCTTGAACTTCCCCATGCGTTTCTTCACCCGAGGCTTCTCCTGACAGAGCTGGTGGATGATGATATTGAGCTCCCTTTCTAGGATGTCAATCTCACGTTCTGCCAACTCCTGTTCCCGCCTTCGCAGCAACTCCTCATGGTTCTTCTGTTCAACAGCAGCACGAGTCAGCTCTTCCTCCCATGTGCGCAGCTCCTGCAGGGAGATGAGAGGAAAAGCCACCTTGTGACATGTCAGTTAAGACGAACATTACCTATTCCGAAGGTACAGCAGCAATGACTTGTGCTCACAGCACTGCTACTGTCACTGTTTAAAGACTCAGCTGAAAGCCAGAAACCTAAAAACAATCCTCAAGAACTTCTATGCTTCATATTCTAGGCCCTTCCTATCAGGATTAAAATGTAGGCATCAGCATTTGTAAGGGCACACCTGGAATCCTGTGACCAATTCTGGGCTCTACAGCACAAGAAAGATACAGACATACTGGAGAGAGTTCAATGAAGGGCCATGAAAGTGATAAAAAGATTGGAGTATCTCTCCTATGAGAAAGGGCTGAGGGAAACAGGACTGTTTATCCTGGCAGAGAAGGGGGGGATGAAGGGGGCTCTTATCAGTGTAGATAAAAACCTGAAGGAAAGGTGCAAAGAAAACAGAGCCAGGTTCTTGTCAGCGGTGCCCAGGGACAGGACAAGAAGCAACGGGCACACACTGAAACACTGGAGATTCCCTCTGAACACTTATTTACTGTGAGAGTTACTGAGCACAGGCACTGGCTGCCCAGAGACATTCTGGAGTCCCCCTCCTTGGAGATACTCAAAAACCATCTGGACGCAGTCCTGGACAACCGGTTCTAGGTGGCTCTGCTTGAGTAGGAGTGTTGTCGGACTACATGACCTCCAGAGGTCCCTCCAATTTCAACCATTCTGTGATTCTGTGAAAAGGCACTGAATCCTAAATTCAGTGTCACAAGAGAATATGCTGGATTTCTGACATGAGCATGTTTACAAGAGCCATTGGAGAAGACCACACATACGGGAACCCGTTTTGGAAGATTTATTAGTAACACTGAAAGAATTAATCCTTGCCTTACTGTTCAGTAAGTACATATGTTAACTTCAATATTGACTTAAGCTGTTTAAAAATAACCTTGCCATCTTATGTATCATAAAATAGCAAAAACCGTAGCTCTAACATAAAAATGAATGAAGAAAGCATCATCAGAAGGTCAGCCCCATCATTTTCCACCAAGCATGGCTGCTCCTAGGCATAAAGATGCCTAAAGCAAGCTTTTCAATCTTTCCCTTGTTGACAAAATGATTCAATGGAAATTGTCCTTGAGACCTCAAAATGTCTTCTCACTGCTCACTCCTCTCACTACAAGGACAAAAGAATTCAGCACTTGGAATAATTGTCTCCAGCTGGCTAATTCCATCACAGAAGGTAAAAACTGAAAAACTCAATTTAAATTTCAGATAGATTATCAGATAGATTTTAATTTTATTTTTTTTATGAATATCAATATTACCTGTCCCATCACCACAGAGGTTTGGAAAATTTTACTCACGAAGTGAATGGGACATAAAATTCTCTTTCCCCATTGCTACAGAGGAATACAATGCTCAAAACCTGAGGGCAGTCTAGCTACTACTGTTTGGTCTTCTGTTTCTGATTTTCAAAAACTGTTTCAAGACAGTCACGCCATGGAACAACAGCAGCAGGGAAATGCCTATTAGCTATTTTATTTTTCTCAAAAGCTACTGTAATATGTGAACAGAAATGTTGTAAGTATTGTTGTAGGACTTCCCTGCCTGAAGGTCTTTCTTTGCTTTCTTTCTGACTCCTAAAACAAATTCTGAGCCCAAATCAAGTTGCTGTTTACTAAGAATTTATTCTTAGGCAGGAGACCACGGACTTAGAAAATATTATTACTTTACAGATTCCACTGCAGTATTTCATACTAGGAACTGTAAAGACAGTCTCTGTAAGGATCTTAACAAAGATGCAACATGCTGTGCTTTCTGCAAGTTTGCTTGAAGAAAACTTCAGCTTTTTCACTTCTGCTCTTTGAGGCTGATGGTAAAAATTCTTGCATTCCTGCTAGCATTTTTGTTTCCTGCTGTTTACCCAGCTGAACTTCAATTACAACAGTTATTGGACCATTCCCTTGGTAGCACTCATGTTTATTCCAGTCTATCCACTTTGGCTGTGCTCAAAACCTGGAAAACACAAACCTGACAAAACCAAAGCTGCAACACGTGCTAGAGTATATATGCTCCAACTACCCCTCCTGCTGTTAACAGTTATTGTTGGGCTTCTCAATGAAGACGCTCACAGTGAAATAGTTATCAGATGCATTAAACAATGAAGACAACTCACCGTAGCAGTTTGCACACCGTATAATAGAAGCTCACAACAATATTAGAAAGAGTGGCAGCTCAGGATGCAGCCATTCTACTCATGATTCTGCCACTGTGTGCATCATTATCTGGGGACTTATTACAAGCTCCAGTAAAGCACCTATAAATTAAGTCAGGGATGCACTAAATGATGATCCCTATTTGAATTATGAAATGGGAAAATTAGAATTCAGAGAGCACAAGCACAGAGTGTTTTTTCTCTACTTACCTTTTCTTTGGCTCTGAGCTGATCAAACATCTCTTGGATCTCTTGTTTCCAGTCTTCCTGCAGGGAGTGGAAGGAATCTTTGGGCATTTCAAAGAAACCAGACTCTTCTATGGCAGTGAGATGGTCTAGGATACTGGCAAAGGAAGGTCGTGAGTGTGGGTCAGGGTTCCAACAATCTAGAACACGACAAAGACAAGCAAGGGTTAAGCATCACTTAGTATGAAGGTTTGAGAGGATGAGTAGTACTTTACTGATCCCCAGTGGCTAAGAGTGGCATGCACACTGCCTGTGTGACCCCAGCCTACTCACTCCCACCTCCTTTGACTATTGCCCAATCATAAGCCACGTACGGAACCCATGCTTTCATGCTTATACCACATCCAACATTACTTAAGATTTCGAGCTACCCGGTCTCTTGGTTGCATTGCAGTAAGACGTCAAGTGAAATAGAGGTTTACTCATTTTACAGCAAGTTGCCTTTTCAAGCACAGATCAAAAAAAAAAAAAATACAAATAATTTCCTTAAATGTTTTGCTTTAAGCTTTCTGTGCTCACAGAGATACTATCCAAGACTCTTGTAGACAGTTCTTTCACCAGGCTCACACGGCAGAGTTAACAGCCATGCTGCAGAAGAATATCTATAAATGCTCTTTTGAATGCCAAACTCTACTACTAAGCTGAGTCATTAGGAATCTCTTCCACAGAACGGGAAATTTCTTCTGCAAAGCAGACTGGGCGTAATTTGAGTGAAAATAGGAGATTCAAGTAAACAATGACATCAAATAGTAGATTTGGAATTTTCTTATATTTAAGTGGGTTTTTTTATTAAAGAGAAAATTGTTTGATCAGGCTCTTTTCTTTTGCTTTTAAGAGAAACCACAGATGAACAGCTTTTTCTTTTACAGTTCAATGCATTGATTTATCCAGTTACAGAGCTCTAAAAAATGCAGAATTTAAGGTACTCATCTTACCACATGAACCAACTCAGCTAGCAATAGTACAAAAAGCTACTCCTTTTACAGTGATGGGAATTGAGCATTGAAAACAGAAACGGAAATAGAAAATGGTATGAACTAATATCTCAAGCTATAAAATCATTCAGAACGTGCTTTTAAGAAGCCATTAAGTCAAAATGTTTGACTTAACAACACTTTTGAATAGGAAATTCTTAGTCATTCAGTCCTCCTCCTTGTCTCACACTTATTTTCACTCCTGCAGAAAACATCACTTCCTCATTCTATATTTCCCTGTCCTGGCACTGTTCAACAAGCACCCTCATTCTCTTTAGCACTGCTAGACCCCTGCATGCCAAAATTTGAGAAGGACTAAACAGAAAAACGTAGCATGTAAATGTATTTCCAGGAAATACAGTTTTTGTGCATGAATGGAAGAAACTAACACATGGGGGAGGGTCTCTCAATATGTTCACAGCCCATCAGTGCTCTCAATGGTCACTGGCTTCAAGACACCCATTACTGCAGCAAGAGGCAAGAGTTATAAAAATGTTCCCGAGTTTCCCAGACGCTACAGTTGGAAAAAAGGAAACATTGCTAAAAAAAATGTTGGTGATGCCCTAAAAGATACTGATTCACCAGGTTCGTAGATTGAAAGACACCAGGAAGCAACTGTAATTAAAAACAAGGTACACTTCAGAAAATCTGTGGGGTGGGTTTTGCAGGTCTTTTCTCTGGTTATAGCATGACTGAGATTTTGCATTTGAGAGCTTTGGTTTGAAAACTGCCGGTATCGAGCAATATTTAATCCTCTGGTCAGGTTCCAGGAGGCATAAGATGGAAGACATTTGTGTTCATGGCTTTCAAATGGCTGCTCTTACCAAACTAGAGAACTGAGGATGTTAAAGAGCCCTGCGAAGGTCCCCTGCTGCTGACCAATTAGCAGCAATGGGTGATCCAGCTCGACTGTCAGCACCATAATCCCTGCCTCTTTGCCCCCAAGTTTTAAGCACGGCAAAGCAAACATGACCCAAAGTAAAACAAAGTGCTGCAGCCGGCCAAATGCATGAATGAGCCCACAGGGTAACTATGCAGGTGGCCCATGGCTTTTATTTTCCCAGGCCTAGATCTGCCATTTTTTGCACTAATGAGGACAGTTGTAACATACAAGTCTTTTCTGTGAGGAGGGAAAGTTCAGCTTTGTTGTCTTAGTGAAGACCACCAGGGCAGTGATTCAAAAGTAAAAGCAGCATTAGGGGAACAAGAGTTCAGCCGAGATGGAAAAGAGCCTGTTTCAAAAACAGTTTTGGTGAAAGGGCAGAAAGGAATTGTTTTACTTGTTCTCTCCTTCCCCCTGCACCTGGAGAAGCCAAGCGGGTGCTCAGCCCTGTGCGCTGGGTTCAAGCACGGGCCATACGCCTCTGCCTGGTTTTCCCCAATAGAGGGCATTATTTTTAACCCCAGTAGCAGATATCTCACTTATATTTCAAAAATCCAAGGTCCTCCTCTTAGGGAACCTGCCCCAGCGCAACACTGAGCTGGTAGTTCCAGTAACTCTTTCAGATGCAATTTCTTGCTTTACGTTGCTTCCGAGCTACTATCCCTGCAACTCTGCTGCCGTTTACTATCCAGTAGGATACTTCTTTTTTTAGCACAAGTGTATGTGAAATTTTCTACTTCAACTTAACTGGTCTGTCACCTAGAGAAAAGACCAGAGAAATGCAGAAGTATTCTAGAGTTGAGAAATTCAACAGAAATATTTTCTTGCATGAACTGAATTCCATTCTTGGGCCTAAAAACACCAGAGGCCACACAATATCAGTTCTATGTTCAGACTTATTTTTTTTGCTCGCTAGGACTATAAAACATGCTTGATTTTTCTTTACCTCAGTTTCTCTTTCTGCCAGATAAGTACAAAAATGTTTATTACATAAAAACCTCTGGAAATCCTTGGGAATAGGGGCACTGAAAAAAATCCCACGCTAAAGGTACTACTGTGAGAGAGGGAGGGAAGGAAGGAGGGAGGAACAGCTGAAGCTCAGGAGATAGGTAAGTATTTGCAATAGCCAGCACAGCAGGTCACATAGGTACACCTCAACAGCTGCATCACGGAATCCTTTTTAAAAACTACAGTAGCTCTGATGACAAACTCCTATATTTCTTTCCTCCCCGCGTAGTCCACCTTGGCCATGAACTATTTCCACACACAAAGCAGAAAATCACACCATTCAGACTGAAAACTTGCTCTGTTTTCAAATGTCAAAGCCATGCTTAAACCCTCTCCCTGAAAAGTCAGTAGGATAAAGCCTCATTCCAAATCAATCTGACACTGTCTAGCAAGATCTTCAAGCTATGGATTTCAAAAACAAGCGGAAGACTTCAAATTACACTAAAATATGTGAATTTTTGGTGTGGGTGAATCTTTATTCAAAAGCAAGCAGAAGACTTCAAGCTACACTAAAATACATGAATTTTTGGTGTGGGTGAATCTCTACAATAAAAAAACCCTCAACAAACATCGAGACAAACATGGTGACATCGAGAGCCCTCATTTTCCTACAAAGCCAGTTAATAAAAAACGGCAAGGAAATTTCTTTCACATACTACTCCTGTCACAGGGTAACTGTCCCAGAACACCAAGGGCAAAGCTAAGCTCCCATAATGACTTGTACTATTGTATGGAACCATCTGAGAAATGTGTGCTCTTAAGGAATGAAAACCAACATTAGGAGGCAATTCTCAACAGCCCTCTAGAAACAGCACAAACCAAGCTGGGTACAGCACCGCTGGCTTACCTTCCATCAGTTTGGCAAAAGGCTCTGGACACGTGGAAGGGATTGGAAGGGCAAGTTTATTCATGGCAACACCGTATGCTACTGCAAGACCATCGATTCCTCGGAACGGGACTTCTCCTGTCAGCAGCTCCCAGAGCAGCACGCCGTAACTGCAGGAAGGAAGTAGAAAAGAAAATAGGTGTTTAAATATAATATGTTCCTTTTTAAGCAACAAGAAAGTACCTGAACATATTAGAGTGAGTCTGGTACACTGAAGAAACTGCATTTTTCTGGACAAGCTCATCAAGGCTGCCAAGCTGGTAAAGTACTTTATTTTACCAGCTTACTGAAATAAGATGCCATTTTCACCTTAGGCAAAAGTCATTTTCTCTCTGGCAACTGGGAACAATCTGAAAAACATTAACATAAATCTTCCAACTAATTTATCAAATTTCAAACCAGAACCCAGTGAAACTCACAAAAGGAGGGCTGTTTGGTAGCTTGTGCTTTTTAAACATAAGTGAAAAATACTTCTTCAGAATTAAATTGTTCTTATTAAGATGAGCTATGAAATACTAACTATGAAGTTATGGAAATAGTTCCACGACTGTTCTCCTCCCAGGTATATGACAAACAACATATCCTCAGAATATTCTCTCTGCTTCTAGGAAACCTGAGCCAGAGACAGCTTCTTCATGCTTAGTGACCTGACAGTTCTGTCTTCCATTGATCTATTACTCTCTTTTGAACCCATTTACTGTCCACTATGTTCTGTGGTAGCGAGTCCCACAAATTTAATGGTGCATTGCCAAAAATATACTTCCATGTGTTTGTTCTGAGCCTGTCACTTGGTAATCTCATTTGCTTCCCTATAGTTCTTTCAACAGGAACCTATGTTCCCTATTAGTTCCTTCAATGCCATTCACAATTTCAGAAGCTCCCACTACATCCTGCCTAAATCATCCTCTTTCCAGCCCCCAAAACCTTTCCAATCCCTAAAATCTAACTAAACTCTGATCTAGTAACTCTCCTGAACAGAAGCCATTTCATATCTTCCGTTGATCTTGACATCTTCTGTACCATCTCATTGTATTTAAATCTTTTATGTGGGAATGACCAAAACTCACATAAAGTTTTGAAGATATGGGGAGAGGAACAGTATTTCCTGTTTTCTTCTTTCTTTCCTATTAAATATTGACTTGCCATTTGCCTTTCTGACTCCTTGCAAAAAGCTCCAGGTTACCCACAGAATCTCCAATTACTGAATCATAATACTCAAATTTAGAGCCCATCATTGTACATGTGATATTCTCCCTTGGGTAACTACTTTGCGTTTATTACCATTTTATTTATTTTATCATTCAGTATAATCAAACTTTTCCTCAGCTCTCTGCAGTAGATTCATTTTTCTTATCTTGAATAACATCAACAAATGTTACCTAATTTTTTTTTTTCAAATCAGTTATGATTAGGTTGAACACACAATTCCCCACCAAGAAAATTGATTTATTTATTCCTTTAGTAATTAAGAACAAAGTGATGAGAAGCAGACTTACCCTTCCCCCCCCCCAGTTTACTTTCTTTAAAAGCTTTTAATTAAATATTTTATTGCAAGTTTTTATAAATCAACATACAGTACAAGCAATCTTACTACTTGTTCACATACTCGGTAACTCATTCAAGAATTTTCTTTTTTTTTTTTTCTTTTCCCCCATAAGATATGATTTCCTTCCACAAAAGCTGGCTCTTCCCCAGATATGCTCATGTGCCTATCAACTCCTTGCTCTTTAGTGCTGTTGCCACTATACTGTGGAACTGAAAAATCAGACTTGCTGATCTTCAGGAAGCTCTCTTAAGACCTGTCATCGTGTTTGCTGTCTTTCATTCTCTGGTATTAAGGCAGCTCTAAGCATGAGATTACCCAGCACAGTTATTAACTCAGTTGGCTCTCCCAGCAATTTGTTACTGTTCATTTTATCAGGCAGATTTAAAACCTCGGTGGACAGTACTGCAGTAGATGTCCTCCAGCTCGGCTCCCTTAAAGAGAACTTTTCAGCCCAAAAAGCCTCTCTTTGCTCAATTCTAGCAGAAACAAGTCACTCACTAAGTTTTTTTCTGCTACAGTCTTGTCTTTGCACTCTTACATCTTGGTCACCTCTGGGCTGTATGTTCTCCTGCAGGGTTCTCACCTATGCTGCATCTGAAAGCAATTTATTTGTTTTTCATGCTTTTCACAAGACTCTCTTCAAAATCCTTTTAATTCTCGAGTGTTTTACGCTCAACTTGCCAGCACTTGAGTCCATGCCTAATCTTCCTCATTTGGATACAGACTGAACTTTTGGAAGGATGTATCCCAGCAGTATCTTCTACATTTTCTTCATTCATTTCAAGTCTTTCCTACACATTTGCTCCGAGCTTTAACACAGTGTCCTTAAAAGATATCTATGTTGAGCATTCCCCTTTTGTTGTTTTTACACAAAGTTCCTCAGTGTTGTTATTAATCTCTTTGGGATTAAACACTACTGTAATGGGCTAACTTTTCTTCATTAGTCATGCAAAGATACTGAATCTAAGTCTACATATATTTTGACCATGGTCATAATGTACAATTTTAAAGACCTCCTAATCACATTAGAAGACCAAGGAGAAAACGGCTTCTCCTCCTAAAAGCTCCCTGAAGAGCTGCTCCATGAAACAGTCATTCCTGAAGCTAAAAGATTAATCCTTTCTTATTTCAAAGCAACAACTGCCCCATCCATTTGAGAGTAATCAAAAATTTTCATTATCACAACCTGTACTCTTGCAATCTCCCCCCCCACCCTGCCAAGTCTTTTAACATTCATTGGAACTGTTGCTATCGCAGTTGGACAGTCTTAACGCTGCTTTTCCTGTTCCTAGATATGGAATTTCGGTCACTAGAGATTCCGCCTCTGATGTTACTTTATTAAGCAAAACACTATATTTTTTCCCCGTATACAATCTTTTGCATTTTTCCTATGTAAGTCATATTCTTGATATCATAATTATAATAATAATTGATTATTTCTTTCCATCAAGCTTCTCAGTTTCTTATGGTCTCAAGAGCCTCCTTTTAAAAAAATAAACCAACATTTAAGGATTTTCCATCTTCTTCTTGGCCTCCTAGAAATCATAAGACACTCAAAGAAAACGAACACTGGACTGAATATATATTTGTCCTGTCTAAATCCAACTAATCCTTCATGTTACTCTTCAGTTTGGATGCAAGAGTTGATATGAAAAGGTCGGAAAAACTACCACAGGGAGTTGTGTTATTACTGTACACCTAGTGCTGGATAAAGCACGTATTAGATATTTCTCTTAATGGAATGGCTAGGAAAGCACTACTGATGGGCTCAAACCATTTCTTCTGTAGGGTGATTTTTAAAAGACAAAGGAATGGACAGGTTGGTGTCTCTTCTAACATGAGACTAGAAGTATATATTGCAGGAAAGGTGACTTTGTTTCTGACAAACTTGAATGCTCTTCCTCAGGCACTCAACTGTTCATTGCTGAGAATACTGCTTCCAGAGAGTGAGGGAAATCTGCTGGGTGGCATTTCAACAATCATCCCAAGTGAGTAACAGGAAAAGAGGTACTGAACAGAGTGTTTTCCATTAACTCTCAAGCAGGGAATTGGGAATTACAAAGAAAAAAAGCCAGAGACAGAAGAGATTTAAAGAAAAAAAGGCTTAGGGAGGAATAATCAAGGGCCTGTCCTCATTCTCTGAAGGGAGGAAGAAAAACTGATCAAGCTCACTTATTTTTTTCAGCAGCTGTAGTAATTTTTGGACTTGTATTACAAAATGAACCATGTGATACAGACCACGTGTCCAGGTCAACTGACACTTGTATGAATAATTAACCATCTCTCAGTGATCCAGTAATCCCTTAAGCCATTTAACATCAAGTTCAATCCTACACACTTCATTTTCAGGGAGAGGAAGGCTGGAGGTCTGTAGGATTTCACATGTGTGATTTTGCCACCTCCCTTGTAAGTCTGTGATCTGAGAAAAAAACCCAGTTAATTTCTTCTCACTGTTATTGTTCAATAGCATTTGTACCATAGGTTCCTCTTGTCTGTCTCCCTAGGTTCAGCATTTCCATGAGAAAGGAACTATCGGCCCAAGAAGGAGATCTTAGCAGCTTTTCTTTTTTATTACTTTTGTTAAGAAAAAAAGCTTAATTACATTTTAATAGCTATTAACAGTTAGCATTTTGCATGTAACCAGACTGGCAGTTCCAGAGATGACATTTCCTGCTTACTTCAGAGCAGTCAGTTGCGTACCCTTCTCCCATGTGAGCTTCTACCAATACTGCCAGTCAACACTTATCTGCGAGGTACTGAAGTCTTGCCAGTGCTTCATTACACACAGAAGACTACAGGAGCCTGCAAGCAGTAGGTTGTGGATTGACGTGTTGGCCAACACCTGATTCAAGTTAAATATCCTAATGACTGAAGTTATTAGATCTGCTAATCAGATGGTTTTAGGTAGTTCTGGTAGTCCATTCCTAAAAGAAAACTAAAGTCCAAATTATTTCACTGGTCTCACGAGTAGATACATATTTGAGGCACCTAAGCTGAGGAATGGAGGGATGAAGGTTGCATGGTACACCTTTATATTCTGCTTACCAATTGTATTGACAACACGATTGTCTTTTAAGAAGCACAAGTCAAAATAGAAGTGTGCAGCAATTAAGAAATACTTTTAAGCAGTTAAAATGATGGGGAAATTTGAATTATATGCCTACTACGATCAGTTTGCTGTACAGTATTGGATAAGCTGCAGTATCTGTGCTTCAACTTCACCCCTGTAAATCCAAAGCAAATCCGTAACTCTGCTCTCAAACGCATAAACAGATTTACAGGAACTGACATATTTAAAAAAAATTGAAGCTTCTTTGTCCTCTGTGCAATATAAGCACAAGGTTTCTGCTGTGTACCTAAAGCCTGTGAGTGTAGCACAGCAAAATTCATAGCAACACGTTTTCATTAGCAAGATGTACCAAGTACTGTTACCAAAAAGCTTTAGAGTGGCCCAGGCCCTGGGGATAGACACCACAGTGAGAGAGCAATTCCTCAGCCTTGTAAATTCTTTGCCAATCGTCTTTCAGAGTGGGACAAAAA
>VWZK01001609.1:548594-577725 GCA_013396935.1 Baryphthengus martii | reverse complement strand
AAAAAAAAAAAAAGAAACAAACAAAAAACCACAAAACCCAATAGATAAAGTTTTCTAAAATGGAGCGTGATGTGTGTTTTGAAAAGAGTTTCATGAAGCGGTTATTTATGATGAGATAAGAGTGACTTGGGAAATTTCAGCCCTGGCAAGCATCTTCAGCATCCTCTTCACCTGTTTGTGCAGTGAGAACACAAGCAGAACAAGATTCTTGTTAAAAGGCTGGGCCACCCAGCAGTACTATTCTAATAAGCTTTAAAGAAAAGGTGTTGAAATAAAATGGTTTGTGAACGTTAGAGACAGAGACGGCCAATTTTGTCGATGTTGCACAGACTGGCTGGAAGGCTGTCAGGCAAAAAACGCCCTTGACTCCAGTGATTAACCATGAGGTTGAAGTGGACAAGAGTAGGGGCAAATCTAATAGGATAAAAAGTTCATCCTGTTAAGAATTTCAAGTTACATTCTTGGGTGAGGACAGGATTTATTACACATGTCCATGACTGCTTTTGTCAAATCCAGTGCTTGCAGACATTGACACACTAGTAGTGAACGCACTGGCAAGCATTCATCCCCTGCATACGTGCCTCAAACGCCACGTTCTTTTCAGCTGACTTAACTATGACTCGAGGTTTTGGCCACCAGAGAGAAAAGGTTTATTCAGAGACAGTAGAACAGCTCTCAGTGGTGATGACCCTCTGTTTAAGGAAGAGCAGAGAGGAACACAACCTATTTTCAAGGGAAGACTGGTAACCATCAAAGGAGAAAGTGATGAAGGAATCTTAAAAATAGAAATACAGTATCCTGAAAAACTAAGAAATAATTTATTTACAATTCTTAAGGCCTGAAGTGATTCACAGTCCTTAAGTCAATGACCAAAGAGATATTTTTGCACAGGTACAGAGGCACTTGAGCTACCTTCATGAAAATCACCAACTGACCTAATTAAATCTTACCTGTTTTTTCAAAATGAGGTCATATTAGTGCAGAACATCTACTGATCTGTTCACAGCCTGCCTGGATTAGTAAAGTAACAATCACAGGGAAATTGTTTTCCCCTCTTCCCTTTGCCCTCTCCCCCAGGTTACCCTTAAAAGCCATTCCTGGCACTGGTTCAGAGAAGAGCAAATTGAGGTTTGAACTTGACAAGCTGTGTACAAACCAGTACTGTCATCACATGCACAGAGAAGGTGCACAGCCTTGAGGTTCTCATGTCTGTCAGACTTCACTCCGAATAAAAGTCTGGTTCTTGCTCAATTTGTCTCAGATTAAATATAGGGGCTACCACATTTAATTATAGTCATTAGTGTGCAAAATACATGTTCACAGATTTATCTGAAGGCAATACATTATCTATTCAGCAAAACTGGATAAGGAAAATTAAAATCCCCACACCAAATCTCTGCCATAACACCCAGAGAATTCTGCCAGCTGGGCTATTTCTTTATCCTGACAGATTTCACAGCACGCACACACTTGTGTGGGAGCATCACTGGCCAGCGACAGAATGTTACTGCTCTAAATGCTGACATTTCAGTACCTCTCTCCTCACAAGAAAAACAAAATTTCGTCTACTTCATCTGTTTCAGATGTTCAGTACTAATTCTGTGTCACACAGCATCCAGAACAGCTACTGTCCTGGAGCTATTTGCTGATTTCTGGATTTACTGATTCACTTAATGGTCATATTCAAACTTAATTTCTGGAAATCCATGGGCCAGTCTTCACACTCCTCATCACCAAAGTAGCTCATATGCTCAAAAATCCCAGTGCATCAATAGAAAAACCAATATATACATGCAAATTACTACTTGTGGATTACATACTCAGATGGACCAAGAGAAGATATTTATTATTTTATGTGAAAGACTAGAAGGGTGGAAATAATTCACAAGATTATTATGAAAGTGAAAAACATTGTATTCAGGCTGAAACTGCACAGGGAATTTGAATATATTTGTGAACATGTACATCAGTGACAGATTATTACCAAAACATAAAATGATCTTACTGTTGGTAACAACAAAAAGAGTAGTAATTTAATTACTTCACAGATTGGTTTATGGCTTCTGATTATGTCAGCCAATAGTCAAATAAACACAGAAAGTTTGCTTTAGATAAAGCACAGGAAACTGAGATTATGAATCCTTGAATAATCTGAATGAAAATTTATAGAACAACAAAAATTGAGGCATGCAGGAGCTGGTCCACCATTTTCTACAGTAAAATAATATGTTTACAGTTAATACAAAGTAGTCTGAGAGCCTGATAGATGGAAAGCTAGTGGGTAAAGTTTTCTTAAGATCTGAATTTTAATATTTGGTTCATCATTACTCGTTCTTAAACATAAAAGAGGTTTCCTGGCAGGTCTAGTTATTCTTTAGCATCCTATCACTTAATGCCAATCAATACCTCCACACATCGCTGCCTTTGGAGAACATGGAGGAGCGGATGACCTCAGGAGCCATCCAGGCATATGTCCCAGCTGCGCTCATTTTGGTAGTTTTATGCCATTCCCTGGCCAAGCCGAAATCCGTGATCTTCAATATCTTGTTGCTCAGATCTCCATTTTCCACCTTTTCGAGTATAAGTACTGGAGAAAAGGGAGGGGGAAATAAAAGGTATGCAGAATAAAGCTAATATTTATGCAAAAAAATAGATCTCCCAAATTTCAGTCAGTCAAATCTCCTGACTTTTAGTTACTCAAACATATCACACTTCAGTACAAGTTATTTCAAGCTGATCCCTTCATCTGACAAGTGAATAGCTGTCTAGCAAATAACTCCAAATTTAACCAAAATACCAAGCCCCAGGTAACAAATAGATAACAACATAGTTATTTAATATAGTGCCTAGTGTCATTCTGTATAATAATTCTCTCCTAAGAGGACGTGAACCACTGTAACTTCTAGAAATCCAGATAAGGGAAGACATTTCCTAATTAATCCTCTCTCAGCAGGCCAGTAATAGCATCTTTTTCTTGAACTACTTAGAGGACTTTTTTTTTTTTTAAATCCAGATACACAGATAGGTTGGAGATATACCCTTCATGTAAATGTGTTAGGAGTGGAAGCTCTATGTACCCAGATTTTTTTTTTAAGTCACAATCAATAAAATATGGTTGATCAGTAATGACATGCCCAGTTCAAAAATGCACATACACCACCATGTTACAGATTCCCTCCCCCATCATTATGAAACTTTTTTAGTTAAGATGCCAAGTTTCTATCATGTGGCAAAGGGGTCTATGTCCAAGAGCTTTGAAAAAGAAGCAGACCTCAAGAATGTTTTGGTTTAAGGCACATATTCCTCCTTATTTTTTTTTAAATCCAGATACACCACTGGTGTGCACTGTCACACCACTGGCACTGAGTGTAAACCAGAGGCCAGATGTATCCACCCTCCTTTAGCAGCACCTCATTATCCTCTCTCTTAATATAAAGCGACCACTCAAGTTACACAAGCAATGTAACATCAGGCAACAGAATTTAATAGGCCACTAAACTTCCATAACTAACGAGCCATAAGCCTGTGAAATGATTTTCAGCCACTTTGTAAAGGGCAACAAAGAAAAAAAGATTTGTATTGCCATTAATCCAATGACTTTACTGCAAAAGGCATCAAGCCACTAATACACCATCACTAGGCAGCTACTCTGCTTTTAATGACATTACAGACATAGGTTCTTAGAAAACAAGAGGGTTTTTTTCCCCCCTTTCTACCTATGTTTGTGTGAATTGCAAAAAAAAAACAAACCACCCAACCAAACAAAAAAAACCAAACAAAAAAAAACCCAACAAAACAAACAAACTCTCGACCAAACACTCATGGATCATAACGAAACTTCTAAAAGGCAAAAGCATTGCAAAAATTACAGTATATAGAAAAATCATTTCAGGACCATTTTTAGCAGTCCATGAAAAGACTCAAATATCAGTCTCAAGCCAACACAGCTTTTTTTGAGGAAAAAAAAAATAATTAAAAAGTCTTACATTCTTCTCATACTTCCCTCTAATAATCAATACGGGATTTCCTATGGAATAAAAATCAAAAGTGTTATTTGAACCCTTCTGCATAGTAAGTAATACACAGCTAAATGTTAAAATACTCCATTTACTTCAATAAAACTAAACAGGCTGTTCTCTGAAAAAAAAAAAAAAATCCTACCCTTTCTACAAGGGTAGATACACAAAGTACTACTTCATTAAATATTTTTATGGGCTAACCCAAATTGTGAATGAACTAGACTTATGGTTAAGGTGTTGTCTCCTGCCTCTTTGCAAAATTCTTTTCTAATGTTACTGAATGTTCTGTTTCCCCAATTGCATAGGAAGGAGGAGGAGTTTGACGCCCAGAGTTACTGTTCTCTTCATTTGGACAAAATTGTAGGCATTTTTAGCGCCACGCTTCAGGGCAGAACAGAACCACTACAAGAAACAAAGCCACAGAAGAAGGCTTCTTTGGGCTGTCTCTTCTAGCAAGCCTCTTTTTCCTTCTGTAGCAGATGAAGAATTGCTAAGAGAAATTGCTAACAAGTCCCTCATTGGTTGCAAGCGAAAAACCTCCTAGAATATACATAGTAAGCTCCTTCTAGCGTGTACCCGCTCTGCCTAAAGAGTCAGCAGAATAATAAAATCTAATTCTAAATTGAAATGCAGTAATATAGAGATATACAGTGAACTTGTAAAGGTAAAATAAAACTTTAAAACAAGAAATGTTTGGGTTTTTTTTGCTTCCCTCCATAAGCACAACAAGGAAATTTGTTGTTCACAAGGTCAATCATCATCTGTCCGAATGAGCTCAACAGCAGGTCAGAGAGCCAGATAGCACAGTTGGGTTGTATGTACCTTCCTGGCAAGAGGTTATTTAAATCTAATTACCTTGATTTGTATTAAGTTCTAACAAAATAATTAGTACTTACACCCATCTTTTGTATCCATGAACTTGTTCTTTTTGTCAGATGTAGGCTAAGGAAGATAAATTACCATGACAAAAGACCACAGAGAAGAACAATTAAAGAGCTGAGTCCCTGATTCCCTAGTTATATCTTTGGCTCCCCTCCTATTTCCTTGTAATAACTGCTTGGGATAATAATAATTCTGTAACCCAAAACTGTAGGAATTAATTTTAAGAATGATCTTTCTCCAGCATCTGTTTCAGTTCTCCTTATCTTGGTCAGCTGCAACAGCCTCACTTGTAATTGCCAGGAGGCTCCCCAGTCCATCTGTCAGATTTTCAAACTGGACACCTTGACTTTCCCTCTTGCATTTGCTCAGATTTTAATGAAGAATCTTGAAAGCAGGTGAAATAATAATTCCTTTCTGTTTCCTCCTTTAAAAAAATCTCTTTTATGGAAAACACGAGCCAGGTTGCTAGGACACTGCAAGTGCATTTTACTGAGGCTAATCAATATGGTCTCATTTGCTTGTGAGCTTTATCTACAACCAATTATTGCCTCTTGTTTAATATTTTGAGTACAAGTTTTCTTCTGCAAGTGCTATTTCTTGTGCACTCATAACAGTCTACCACTACGTTGAAACACAAATAAGCAACATACTCCTACACTTAAAAGAGTTAACATCCCTTTCCGTCTCTGAATAGATCTGGTCACTCAGGGCAGAGTTAACAGTGGCCAGATGATCAGGCTAACATCAAACATTCAGACACAAGCATTGAGGACCTACACCAAAAAAGCAGATAATCTACCAAGGCAGTAAATCTCGTCTTTCTGGTCTTTTAATTTAAAAGATCTGCATGAGATAAAGGGGTTTAAAAAAAGGTAGAAAATTGAACTGAAAGTCTTTCACATTCCCAGCCGTAAAGAGAAAAACTGTTTGGCAGCAAAGATACCGGGCCCGGTTTTCAGACAACCAGGCAAGAACGAGAGCAGAATTAGCAGGAACATGGAGAATGTGTCATCTTGGTAGCGGTGGATCACCATCATCCCCTTCCAGCAAAGCCCATGCAAGAAATCTCTTCTTGTGTGCACACACAGAGCCTGCCAAGTTGTAGATGAAGGGATGCTACGAACTACCGTTCCTAACAACTCACAAACGCCTTTTTCTCTGTAGCACAGGCTAAAAGCTGATCTTAAGCAGTATGGGTAGGAGCCAACTGGCAGCACGCAAGAGAGACCAGCAAAGCAAACCAGGTACTACAAGTGCATTCAGTCAGCTTTGAAGATCCAGCTGCTACAGCAAAACAAGTTAATATACCAAATCCCCAATATCATGCTCTTTGCGTACTCCAAGTGCAAAGCAAAGTCTGGTGGTTTAAACCAGCATTAAAAATTATTAGCAGCTTCAGGTGAAGGGTATCATCATGAACACATGTGCTTACAGGAGTAATGATCCGGAACCACTCACACATATTTTCACATATTCCTGAAAGACCTGGAATTTGTCCTCCAGAAAATAAGCATTTGACAATGAGAAATTAGTTACAGTTCAGATTAATTCTGTCAAGCAAGATAGCTCTTCTGTATCTCGAGGTGTCCCAGCTGAGACAAGAAAGGAATATGATCCAAATAGGCTTTGGTGTCTCTTAGTAAGATCTCCCTGGATTGGGCAGTCGTCCAGATAAAGGTACATATGACTTGGATGTACAATTACAGCAGCAACAAAGAGGGAAGGCAGCACTGCATGGCTTGCTTTTGTCTCTAACTTTACAGCGTTTTCAGTTATCTCCAAGTAGTTCAGAGCTACAGGTGGCAGCTGGCAGCCCACTCTCTGAAGATTTAGGATACCTTCTGCTTAGGACTTTTGGTACTTCATGGACAACGACCATCATGCTCACAGTACTAACTGCAGCACCCAGGCCTGTTAAACCCATCCCAGCTACTCAACGGCCTTTCTTAATTGTCTCCTTTCCTTTGTCTTTGTTGCCATAAGTGAAATCAGCAACCAAGATCCAGGTTATGAGAGAATCATCCTTAGTCAACTAGTCCTGGCATTTACCCCTTCAGAATCAGAGTAATGTGGAATATAATTTTCACAAGAGGTCCAGTTGCTTAAGATATTGTCTCGTTTACTTGTTTTAACTATTGAGGCAACAGTAAAGAAGCTGGAGCCAAGGCAGATTGAAGAAGTTTACAAAGAGCATCTTCAGTGGATTCTACAGACTATTGAATGATCTACTGGTCTAATACTCTTCAGTTACCAGGCAACACCAGATGCTGAACCAGAAGTGTCATTAGAGACTTTGATATAACTGGAGTTTCTTATTTCAGTCTAAACCTGCACAGAGAGTGATGAGGAGTTAACTCAACCAATGCTGGTACCATTTAAAGATAGTTTCTTAGAGAGTAAGGGTGGGGAAAAGAACTGGTGATATACCCAGGATCCTCTTAATCTTGCTTGTGATTTGAGCTAGCAACTTTTCAAACAGCGTTGGAAGTAATGAAAATCAGCTTCTGGAGGTCAGGTGAAGGCAGTTTACCTTCTCCAGTTTAAGTATCATTCTGTATGTGTATTAATAGCTAGCAGGCTTGTGACAGAATCCGATGTCAGTCTTACCAAAAGTAACTGAGTCTTTAGAAGTACGCAGAAGCCAGTGATAACAGATCCCAAAGAGGATGATCCTCAGTTTCATGAGTCACAGTTGTGTATCAGTGACCCCAAGAAAAACGAGGTGTTTTGGTTTTTTCTACAGCCAGGGCCAACTTGGATGCTTTTGTTGTTTAAACAAAGATTTGCACTGAAAACAGACTTCACAGAAACAGATCCACCGAAGTATGACTGACACAATGGTATTTGACACTGAGTCAGCCCTTCCTCTTGCTCCACCCCATTCCACATTATTATGCTTTACTAGAAAGACAAAAACATCTGCCTCAGTATTCAAAGAAATACAGGAAGCAACTTGATTAAGATTTCTAAGATACCACTATATCCTTCAGCCCTCATGTAGTTACTATTACTGATCTTCAGTTCTGCCTTGTCATTACAGAGCTCTCTGCTCCGCGGGGCACTAGACAGTGCAGGATTATTTAACAGAAGGGACAGAGTTAAGGCTGCTTTTGGTCTAATGAGACCTTCAAGGATGCTTCCAAAGTTGGAGCTTCACAGCTTAGAATAAGGAACTTTAACCAGCAACTCCTGAATCTTCCATGTTTAGGTTTAGGACTATATGTCCCTAGGACTATTCTATGTCCTTTCAGAAGGAGAAATCACTGCAGTGAAAACACTGAAAACGGCGGCTTACATCTTTGTGACCGCCGGCATCCTGTACTAGTACCCAAAACCATTGGTTAGTTCTAAGTAGGCAAAACAGAGGATGAAGTGAATTCTGACAGAACGCAGACTGGAGTTTAAAACATTAACAGACTAAATACTAGCCAAGTTTCAGCTCTGCCATAAACCGTAAGATAAAACTACAGAAAGGCTGCCCTGGAGGCAAGTGCCAAACATTTCTACAGAGATGAAATTCAGGCATGAAAGAGATGCACACCTACCACAACCTTACATGTTCAACAGGTGAATTTCTCCCCCTTCCCCCTCCTCATGGATCATTACAGTGAAAGCTGGTTTGGATTCTGTGAACTCACAGCCTCTCCAAAAGCAGTCTTCCTAGGCTCCAAACACAGTGAGAAAAGACAAAGCCTCTCCGGAAGAGGATTCCAAGCATAAGTCTAATATATGTGCTCTGAATTACTCTCTACAGGAGCCGCTCGGCTAGAGGCACAGCTGTGCTAAGTGCCCAAACTTAAACCACATGAATCTCTGGGGTCTAAGTACGCAATTTCAATTAAGGGAAGATCCCCAACACACCAGACGTTAGAGAGCCATCTGGTGAAAACCAATTTACTCATAGTTGCAAGATTAAAAAAATTCCAAATGCCGAGATAAAGTAGGTTTTCAGAAATATAGCTGTCCTACTAATAGAGCAATAATGTAAGTTCAACTGGTATTACTGTTAAATCAATCTTAAATAAACTCTCCCTTAGCCCACAAAGGCAGCTGGAGGTCATAATTCATTGCATCTTGCACCATTCACCTTAATGATCACTGAATCAATTGTAAAGTAAATAGTGAACATCTTTGTTGAAGATGCAAAGTCTTGCTACATGGGGGACCTCATGTCCAGATCTTAAATAGCTGTATTTTCGTTATACATCTACCAGAAAGACAGGAGATCAGATGTACAAATACACATGACAAGGTAAAATCAGGGGCATAACACTGTAGATCCTTTGATCTACATGTACCGACATTTTAATAAGCCCTAAGAGGTTTGGGTAAACCACATGTAAGATGTGAGTATCACTCCTGCTTCTTAGCCATGGCAGTGAAAAGTTTAAAACTGCTGAGCAAACTGTTTTGGGAATATTCTCAACTTTATTATCGTGTTCCAGTGCAAATAACTGTATTGTTGATACAGTTTTCATTCTGCTTACTCCAACTTATTTCTATCACAACATGGTTTTTGCCCTTTCCAGTTATGCTACAAGCACTAATTGGTCTGGATCTCTCCTTCTGCCAGAATAAAAATATTTCTCTCCCTCTCCTTTAATTTTCTTCTTCTCAAACTTATCTACTCTTCTCTCACACACACTCCTCTACCCTATACATAAACAGAAAAAAAATACTTTCACTGAATCTTTCAAACCAATCACTAAACCAAACATGATAAAGCCTTACTTAGGTTTTAAGTTAGTCACTTGATAAAACTTCAATAATCCACCTCCTGGGTTTTTTTATCCAGCACCAGCACCCATGAAAAGTTAAAGAGGTGTATTACTTTTACAGAAGGAAAGTTTTCAGAAGGGAAGTTAAGAAAAATTTTTTCAGCAACAAAATTAACAGCTGCTGGTTTAATCCTCTGTTCTGCTCATACTATAGCAGCAGAGCCAGGAAACATGCTATAACTTCCTCTCATAAACACAAACTTCCCTGCAAGGCAGTAACACTGGCAGATTTTTTTCTTCTTCCTCTTGGGAGGTTTATTTCAGTTTTCAGCTCCACTTTTGGACAGTCAGGACAGCATTTTTAGTTTCCAGAGGGCCAAAGTAGTGGGGAAAAAGAAAGCAGGAAAACACAAACACTTTAACCCATGCTGATCCAGTTGCTAGTAACACCATACAACTGGTAGGAAGTGGCTCTTTTCATCTCACTGTCAAAATTAAGTAACAAGGCAGCAAAATATGCTCATATAATTGCCGCCTTCTGGTTTCTCAAGCTAGAGAAAGGATTAGGTTTATCTGCATAGAGTAGTGCTGAACAGAATACTCCTTTGCATTGCTTGTGCTAAAAGCTGACTCATCATTTCAGAAGCAGAACAACATCTGTGGAAGAACTACCACAGCATGATCACCTACAGCAAAACCAGCCCATTTTTATCTATGAAGGTAGAGGAAGGGGGCTGCCGCCTGCCGCACGAAACAGTATGAGCAGCCAGATAATACCAAAATGTTCTGGCTGTACCGGCTTCAGCTTCTTCAAGCACGTTGCTCTGATATTCCCAATTTATTTAGCACACAGCATACGAAGAAAATAAAGAACTTCCCGACTTGAGGCAAAAGCTGATAATGTCAGAATACCAAGGAAAGCAAGATTACCTTGCAATTCCACCACAACAGTTAACCACCAAACTCCTCATTGCCTCCATATTTCAAGACAACAACTGCGTGTTCCCCTTCCCTCCCCCGAGTGTGTGAGCGTAATAAAGTAACACAAAAGAAATTGCAACTAAAATCCCATATAGTCTCTTGTAGGGTCCAGTTTACAGTTCATGCCAAGTCATTTCCCTATGCACGATGCTACTCAGTAAGCCTGGCACATGAGAACTGAAACCTATTAGCTAATGAACATCAAGCCTGATGGAAATGGTTACAATCATTGAGTCAAGAGAGAAATAAAAGAGAAGTAAGAGAGGGATTGAGTGCAATGAGAACTGAAAGCATGCACGAAGAGATCTGGAAGGGAGCAGGCTAGAAGACAAGGATACCTACTGTAGGAGAAAAAAGCTAATTTGTTGTCTGTAGTACACTGGGATATATCTCTGACTTGATGGATGATTGCTGCCTTCATGTTTAACTTCCATATAACTTCTCCCCAACTGAAACAAGACAGTAACTATTTCAGTGTCAGAATACCTGCCATTCTTTTCTTTTAATGCTACAGCTCTAGACAGACCATGAAACAGCAGGGCTACTACCCAGTGATAAAGCAACAACTTGCTCTGTTGTTGTATTTTGAAGCTTTATTAATTCCTTCTAGTGACAGCTGCCATTAACAGTGCTTCTAGTATGTTACGGTGCTTCAGAATAGGTTGGGAGAACAACCTAAAGAAAGTATCAGAAACTTCTTTGCCAGAAACATAAGAAAATCTGCTCATGACAGTACTTCAAGGTAGCCTGAGCTTAAAGGGACCTAGAGATGGGGAGGGGGTGTGTGTGTGCGTGTGTGTAGGTCCCAAGTGAGGTCCTGACTGCGAGCTGCCAAATGGACACAGCAACTTGATCCTGTAGAGGTGAGAAGGCCCAAAAAACCCAAAGGTGATGGAAATATCTGAATACCTCTAAGTGTCTGTCCACCTTTATAGTCCTGTTTGTCTTAGCCACCATTAGCACTGTTGTAGGTAAAATCCTTTGCCACCCAAGATTCCAAGAACAAGGAGAGCAGTTGTATCAAGACATGAGGAAAAACTCCGGCAAAAGAATTTGACTTTCAAGCACATCCCACTCACATCCACTTCCAAGAGCCCCCACTCATATTTTTGTGCTATACTCACCTCCTTAGAGCCACCTTTGCTGGCTATACAGTCCAAGAGCCAGGTGGCAGCAACAGCGATGGGTGGCTGAGAGTGACAAAAGGAAGGATGATAAATAGATCATCTTTGTCATTTTACTTGGTGTAGAAACATTTAATTCTAAGGTTTAAATTGTTAAGCAATCATCCAATTACCTGCACAGACTTACTAAGGTTCTTCTCCAGTCTCCCATATTCTTATCTGGACACTCAGCTGGACGCCTTCTTTAGTCTTAATGCTTCACTGTACCTAGACTTACTTTGTCAGACTGAAGAAAAGTGAGAAGACCACTGCTTAAGACCTCAAAGGCTGAAAAATGGCAAAGGAACACAAATTCACATGGAGTGACACTATGCTACCTAAATGAATTTCTCTTTCCCAGAATAATACCGGGCATTTCTGCTGCAGTCGGGTGTTTCTGCAGATCACTCAAGAGGAGCTCAACCACCAGGAGATACAGCAGCCTAGTACCACATGTTTTCCCATAGGCCTTTGCTCATCTGTACGATCACTGCTTCCAACAGCAGTAAGGTCAACTGTCAGCCACAAAGAGGGCAACAACTGGTTACCCTGTCCTAATTGGAGCGTGAAAGACCATTGCTGCAGTTGAATATTCATTGCAGGTGAGAGTACTGGACACATTTTATTTCTTCCTCCATCCTGCAAATAGAACAGCTTACTGTGGCTTCACTTAACAAAAGAAAAATGGCAAAAGTTTTGTCAGTGGATAAGCACCAGCCCACTCATTTCCTCCACTCAGAAAATTCTGGCGCCGTAAGGAGATCCATCAGATACCGAGTTCGTCAAATCCCAAGTGCAAGAGCTTTACCAAAACAAAAGAACACAGCAAAACCTTTAGGGAAACAAATGCTTTGTCACTCCGAGAACCTTAAATGCAAAGCACAAGCAGGGTTTCCGTTCTAAAAGCTGTGAGTCTTTTCCACTGTAGGATTTAAGAGCAATCCAGATCTGCATGAGAAGGTGCTACCATTGAACTTCTCTCTGCCATCAAGAAAGCAGAAGTCTCAAGTGCAAGAGCTGAAGGAAACAGAATATTGCCATACGCAAACAATTCCAAATTTATCAAAGAATTCCGTTACGTTAATTTCAGAAGTCAGCTAAAGGCTTACTGAAGCTGAAGGTGTGCCAGAAAGGAAAGAATCTGATTAATATCACAGGATCCAGACTCTCCCACCCACCCATGGTAGAACGCGTCCAGAACTGAGCCAATCTGTTACAAGAAATCTTGTCTTGAGCAAAGAATCTCCTCACTCAACCCCGTATGTTTCCTAAGGGCTTGTTTTTCAGACCACAGAATAAAGTTATCCAAGCTAGGACAGCTATGAAAGCACTTTCTGAGAACTACTACTCCCAGCCAGGAGTCTGAATGAATACAAAAATATTAATACTAGACTTAAATTTTCATTTCTTCCCTGACACACAAACCTTGGAAATTCACAATCAGGACTGACAATTTCAGTTTACTGTATTTTTTTGTACTCCTGTCCCCACGATCTAGGTATAATCCCCTCTTTGTCCAAAGCCTTTTGACTGCCTTCTAGATCTATTTCCAGCCCAAACGCTTTCAACTGCTGGGAAGCTTTAATATTCATGCAAATATGGATTCTTTTTTTTTTAAACAGAAACTAGTTCAGAAAAATTAGCATCTTTTGCTGCTTATATAGTCCAATTTCTACTTTTTATACTTTCTTTTACCTGAAAAATTAATAAAAACTCCACTGTACTCTGAAGAAACACAATGAATTCTGAAATCCTCAGAGTTCTTATTTGGAAGGTAATACATTAATAACAAATATTAACCATAGGACTAATAGTTTTTGAACAGTCCTTATTGGAACGAGAAGAGTATCCACAGGTCAAGCGAAAAAGCTTTTGCATAGAAAATGACTTCATTGAACTTACTGTGATTGTTCCAATCCCATTTTCCTCTCCCATGAAAAGCAAAACTTCCCAAGATACATTTCAGCTCAAATGGTGGTAGTGGGAAATACTGGATGTTAGATTAAAAGATGGCCTTAATACATTGCTTCATGCTGCTGTGTTGTCTTGAGTGTCATGGTCTCAGCAAGCCCAAAGCCAGCTTATAAGTCTACAGTTTGCCTAAGAAGTCAAAGAAGCGGCGTGATTGCAAAAGGGACAAGGGACTGAGCTTGCCAGGTGCTCCTTTTTTTAATTATCAAGTCCTGTTGGCAGCACACAAGCACATTGCCTTGAAGACACAACTAAGCTTTTGGGAAAGGCTTTCAAAAACTTGCTCCAAAATGAGACCTCGTATTGTAGCGGTTTGCCAAAATCTAATTTGCAATTTTAGCTCTACCTTCCACCGTCAGCCTGTGCAGCTTTGCTTCACAAGTGTCCAGATAATGAGCAATCTGCTCTTGATCCTGCATTCAAAGTACTTAAAGTGATTAACAGATCTGCACATGGACTGAGTGCAGGCTTTCCGCCTGCAGCCCTTACCTACCTTCTGTTGGATTCTCTGTCATATTTCAGCAGGACTGCATATTTATTCTAATATTTGTCTGTGGTGCAGAAGGCTACGTGTTGCATAAGGTCCCGTAGAGCACAGAATTTAAGACTCACTCAAAACTTCACATCTTGGAAGGAAAAACAAAGAATACAAAATAGTGTCTTTAGTAAATAAGCAAGTATTTTCTCTCTTGTATTACTAACCATCCAGCAACAACACATTTACAAAAACATATACCTTGGAAGCAAAAGCTTTTTAATTATTGGGTACGCATGAGGGTTCAGCAAATCCATAAAGCTGGCCGACTGTCCTCTTCGATCAAGCTAGGGGAGGTGATGGATGTGACAGCACAGCAGTTCTTGGATTTTAAGCCGTGCAGTACAGTAACTCCAAAGAGCTAATGCATAATGGGGGAGGGGATAGGAAAGGCCTCCCAAGCCACGATATATTTAGAATCGATCTTTTCACCCAGCCGAGCTGCAAAAAGCCTTATCGCTTTAGTGATCTGGTACAAAACACTTTGAATGCCCCTAAAGAACACTCAGGTGAGTTTCCTGGAAAAATGGAGCTGTGCAGCTTTGGTTTCAGACTAAATCCTACCATACTGGTTACTTTGGAACAACCTTCTAGCTCAGGCAGAGATTACTCTTCATAATCAGTTAAATGCTCCAAGGAAAAAAATGTAATTACATCCGTACCCAACACAGTGCTTTCCCAAATCACATCAGTTTGAAAGCTTGCGACAAATTAAGAACTGTATCAGGCAGCAAGGAAAGAAGGAAAGGGAAGAGCAGAATCAGGTGAATGACATTCATTAATTGTCACTCAAGAGAATGTCTGAAATACAATAATAATGTTGGTTCAGTGGAAGCTGTTTCCAGGCAAACAGAAGCATGAAATTCATGGTGAAGAAAAGCAGCACAGAACTGTTTTGCTTTAACTTTCATTCAGGCATCTCAGTCAATAACAACCAAGCTACAGCTCTCAGGAAGGAAATTCACTTTCCTGAATACTGCAGAGTTTTACCTTAAGCTGAGCAGAACAAGTTGCCAGCTGCTGAGAAAGAGGGTGGTGCTGCAGCGCTGCACATGGAAGTCCATGCAGGACAACACCTCAAGCAGTAAAGCCATGAGAAAGCTGCTCGCTTCCTCATGCTACCATTTCTGTTAGTTTGGCAACCCAGCTTACTTTGTGATCAGAGGGTGACTACAGAGTACCCTGAGAAAGCTTTAAGAATACTCCCCAGGTACCACATGACCACAATCACATCAAAGCCACACACTATGCAACTGATTATATCAAAGAAGAAAAAGCGAATGAATAAATCCAAGGGCAAGACTGACAACACTTCAACAAGCAGAATTAAGCATATTGAGTTCTGTTAATCATAGTTATAAGATTTTTCTTATTTTCAGGATCCTTGAGCAGTGCAAAATCAAAAGCAACTAAAGACTATTCCATCTAATACCTTTTCCTAGGCCCATACTCAAATAGGAAAAACAAGAGGAAATCCTGTAATACGTCTGTGGCAGGTGGACAACACGGCCTGGGTCACATACATCCCGTTGCCCTTACACATCCCATCTTCACAACAATTATTCATACTAGGACTTCGTTATATTGTCCCAAGAACCTCCTCCAGGAACTCCTACTTTAAGCACAACAACTGTCGCAATAAGCAAAGCCTCAGTGGCAAATGGGGCTACTGGCACATTGACTAGCACTTGCTACACCCTAAGTCTATAAATAAGCAAGATTGAAGCCAAGCTCACGTTTTAAATGAAGCTTTCCCTGTTGTAAAACAAATAGCAAATCTTAACATTTCTCAAGAGCAAAAGCAAATTCCCGAAGCCTGTTCAATGCAGCATCAGAGGATGATGTGGTACAGCTAAGTAGAAGCTTGGCTTATAGCTCTAAAAATCATCCAGGACTTAAGAGGTAGAACATTCAAAGCATATACAGGGTTTCAGAGATAATGTGGAATCTGTATGTGCATTAGAGAAAGCTGCATGTTTTTGGAGGGCATTTTTGTTTTTAATAATAAAAAAAAGCTGTTATAATAAATGCTTGAGTAACATAACAATGCTTTCAGAAAGCAGAGTGGAAGGGCTGTGTGTGATAGGATCACAAACAGCTCACAGGAGGGGCTACCTGTCCTCTTCTGAGGAGAACCCTGGATGCTGCTGCACCAGGCTGCCATTACCACCAGAATGACTCCTCTACAGGCTGGGATCCAAAGATTTCCTATTATGTGAGAGAGTCCTCTTCTCCCTGATCTTCAGAAGCACTGATGAAACCAAACAACATAATGATAAATCCTTAGATGTTGCGATAGCTTCTCTTCCTAGTGCATGAGGTTGTTACTATTGCTTTATCATATCTGGAAAATGTTCAGGGCTGAGGGAGGCTGAATTTACCTTTCCATTAGCAGTCGGACAATTAAAAATCAACTATTGGATATGCCAGTCAACTGTGGCAAGCTTTCAGAAAGCAATGTCACACCAATCTAACCGAAACTATCCTAGAATCAGAAAGCAAACCTACCAAAAACCAGCTACTTAAATTCACATGCTATATCCTGTATTCCTTCCAATAGCTTAAAGTTTTCCTTGTTCTGTCATAATGGAATATGCACCATCCTCAAAATGGGATATTAATTAAAATTAAGAAATCAACTTGTGCGATGAATCATCACTTCAAAGAGCAACACTGTGCTTAACTTTTTACGCTTCAAGATTGAGCTTGTTTGCTTCGGATATGTCGAAATTCTGAAAAAGAATTGTTTGATGAGAAAAGCAAAAGAGAAGCTGCTGATAGAAATCTCCCAAAATTGACGTGGAAGCAACGCCAAAAAAAAGGAAAAAAAAAAAGGCGGACATGCAAAACATTATTGTATCTTCCCAGAAATGCCACAACAAGGCTGTTCTCACTCTTGAGTTGCTATTTAGAAATTTCAGAAAAACACAGATATCTCCCAGCTCTGCCACAGATGGTCCAATGGTGAATTCATGGGAGCAGCACACAGGTGCACCTCCTGCATGATGGTGCCCAGGTCTGCTCACAGCTGTTCTGAGGTTCCATCTACACAATTTGGAGAAAGTGCCGGGTGTCGTAGCTTGTGCCTACTATTCTTTTTTCTTAGGAGCAGAAAGAGCCCTTCAGAAGAATATGTGCAGTGGTACAAAGACATGAAAAGGATATTAGCCAGATTCTTAAAAGTAAAAAACACAATTTCACTTCTTGAAAATGAGAGGAACCCTTTCCATTCTTATCTACGAAGATAAGAGATTCCATCTGTGAAATTGCCTTTTTGCTACTTGGTGTGGGCAGGTGAATACCAAGGTGTTCTTGTGGACATCAAACTTATTCCATAAGGTCTTTCTATTTATGACTTGTAATTAATAGTGAGGACATCAATTCATATTCAACTACCACAAACCATTTACAGGAGATTTTGGAACTCTCAGAAACATAGTAAGACATACTGAAAATAAGACGGCAACATATAAACATCTGTCAAACCTGAGAGAGGAGAGTAGTTGCACAAATTTAGACAAGCTAAGAAAAAAATCCTACTAAAATAAACTGTCACTCGACTTCTGCAAATTCCCAGTGTCTCAACAGCTTAAAAATTAGCATCACTTTCAGGTACAATTTACCAAAATAATAATACATGAAATTAAAATATTTTTTTCATTCTGTTCAACAGAATCTTGTAATATTATTGGCACGAGTTTCATAATCATATTACCATATGCAAAAAAAAAAAAAAAAGTATAGTTATTTGGAATTGTTTTTAATCACAGTACAAGTGACCAGGATACTCCAGGGGAGATGGTGAAATAAGCAGAGTAACCAGACTTAGGAGTTATGCACCACGAGTGGTATCATAGAGTATGCCCATAGAATCAGATAATTGCTTAAGGGCAGAACCTGAAAAGCCATCTTTAATCACCCTTACAAGTGTATTCAGGCTGCTTGAAAGGCTTGGTTTCTACTATACATACTTTCAAAATCTAACAACAAAAAAAAAAATAGGTCTATTGACTTTTGCTCCCTGAACTGAGCCAGACAACAGCTGCATAAAATTAATCTCCCAGCTGTTGTCCCTCCACTCCAAAAGACCTCGTATTTTTATCACTTTCCTCTTACAGAGCAAGGGGACCACCCAGCTAAGGCTCAATCAATTACTCACCCGGTGCAAAGCATTCAGATGCCATTGAAATAGCTTCACTGTACTTTACACGAAGCATTACTCTCACTCATTTAATTGCACTGACAAAGGCAATCCACTCTGATAGAACATTCGAGAGTTAGTCAGCACATTGCACTGAAGTACTAGAAGCAGCAATAATGGTGCAGACTTCCAAACTGGTCTGCCAACAGACTTTAAGTACACCCTGGAAGAGTTCTCCTCTGTGACGCTGCCAGACAGAGGAAGAGGTTTACATTAAGTACTTTGCCTTCTCTGAAAATGCCAACAGGAAAGTGTCAAGTATGAATGGGTTGGGATGTCAGTGTTGCAACAAGGAATGGTATCAGTCATCACATATTATTAAGACTGGGATTTACCATTCAAGTTCTGTTGCCCTTGGGTTAGATTCGAACTAGTTGTGCTGGATTTGAACTAGTCGCAAGGAATCCCTTGCTTCTAAATTCTGCCCGTACTTTAAAAACCAAATAAACAAAACAAAAACAAGCAAACAAAAAACCACCAACAAAAAAAACCACAAATAAACAAGGAATATTTTAAGTCCTAAGAACAAGTGTCCAGAGCCCATGTGAAAGTCTGCTCTATTAGCATCCTTATGAACAGAAAAAGGCTGAACAACTGCATAAAATAATTCTGCAGAGCTACTGCAGAGTTTGGAATTCTTTAGAAAGCTAGAGCTTGGAATCTCAGGATATCACAAGCTTACCTTAGTGGTCCGAAAAACTAGGACAGGTGAACACCTTCAGAGAACTAGAAGGGAAGAGCTGATGGCTCGAATGAATCAGAATTGTTGGGGTTTATTTTGAGCTCTGTCCTTACTTCTTTCTTTGACCTTGGCCATGTCACTGCTGCTAAGCTTCTGTGCCACTTTGTGGAACACAAACATGGTGACTTTTATAAAGCACTTTGCTAACTGGCACGAACACCCTCAGCAAAATCTTTCAACGTAGTACAAATAAATGTATTTTGCTGAGCCAGTCAAAAATCAGAGCAAATATGCTTTTGCTAGTTCTCTGCAGCATTAGTTAACTGGCATTATTCCTATAGCAATGCTGGCGTGTCTAACATTGACAGACAAACAGAAACAAACAGGATCAGCTTCATTATTTACAATACTTCACTAAAACCAACGGGACTGCCCTTTCTGATCCCAAGCATTACATGCCAAGGCCCTTCCACTGGCCAGAAAGGAGACTCAAATCACAGAAAGGGAAACTCTAAGAGCTTTGTTAAATACAGTGATGTTGACTTCAGTGGGCATTCCTAGTTGCTTTTTTTCTATAGCTCAGCATTTAGATTATTTAGGGGCCTTCACACTACTATTAGTTCTGTAACAATCCCTCAGTGGAGGACCAACATGCAGCTGAAGAGGGAAAGGCTACCAGTATCACTGTATGATGAGAAGAAAAAGAAGCCAGAGAGGACTCTGTCAGATTAATAAGATTAATTTTCATATGGAATAAATTGAATATTTTGAATCAAATGCCAAAAAAAAAAAAAGGAGAAAAAAAAAGAGAAATACTTATGTTCTCACACAGCAGAATACAAGAGTTTTTCTGGATTTCTTCTTTCTCTTGTGTAGCTACACAACTGAGTGGGTAATGTCACTGGAACACTCGCCTATCAGATTCACTGCCAACTGAACTAACACTCAGCAAAAGAATTTCAGGATCTTTAAAAATAAACCACAGGTGTGCAATTTGTTCTGTAAAGATCTTGATGTGCTCACTTCCTGAGAGCACCCCCAAAGCAATGAAACAGGCAGCCCCTAGAATCTCCAAGATTTACAATAAAAATCTGCCTCAAGTGAACATGGTACTTAGAATGTACAGGGCACTTTTCCTACACTCTAAATGTACTAGCATTTAGCATGAAGTTACGATAATGAAAAGGAGAAAAAAATATGGAAAAAAATATTTCCACCTTTTTGCTTAAAAGAAGGAAAACACAATTGGTTTGGAGAGTGTTTTTTGATGAGGAAAATCAGAAGAAACAGACACTTGCAATCTTTAAATAATCCCTTGAATTTCGGTTCCTACACAAGACGAAGTTACCTCCCAAAGCAATAAAAAAAACACCTTAGTCTTTACAATGGCATCAGAAATGTTGAGAATTATTTTGAGCATTGTTTTGTTACTTACCAAAGACTACAATGCTGCAACAGTTTAGATTAAAAAGGATTTTTTTCAAATCCTTGTACATATACAATGGGATAATCTCAGAGTTATATTAAGGTGCCCACTTGACTCATTTTACTGTTCAGAATGCAACATAACCTTCTTAAAAGGTTCACCATGAAGTACTGTCCTTATGCATTCTGTATCTGTGTAAATACAGGCAGACATCTGAAAGCAAGGCATTCTCTGATTTTCTTCTATTCTAGTTGAAAATTTCACTTTAAATAAGACCACTCTGTTCTTTCCCACTCCCCCATCTTGTTCCTTAACTTCCAAACTAACTCATCCTGCAGCTTCAGATGGAGAGTGCAGTTCCCAGCTGGTGCTTGAAGGCAAGAGGAGAGGTATGAGAATCACTATGTATAGCTAAACATAGGCAGCACCAATCAGTAGATCAATACAGCTGATGCTCCCTTGACAGCTCTACTGTACTTGCAGATGTTTTGTACATGAAAGAAATGTGTCTGCAAGAATATTTTCCAAGTTCTTGGAAGCAGAAGCTCTTTCTTCTCCAGAGACACATTACTGCCTATCAGTCAGTGGGTGGCAATTTGTGTGAAGAATATGCTACAAGCTCAGGACAGGTACAGACACAAAGCTCACAGCAATAACCTGTTCTTGATTACCCTTAGTAACTGAGGAAACTAAGTATATCAGAAAAAAAAAACCAGAAAACACAAGTCATATATAAGTCAGGATGCAACAACATACTTTACAAAACTTGCAAAAAGGTTTCCACAGGAAACAGAGCAGAGAAATTTTCAAGATGCTTATTACACAATGGAAAAGGAATTTCAGCAACACAGTGACAGAATACTCAGAAAAGACGTAACTTGGGCAGTCCAAAGTTAATAATCCTACAGATAACCATGAGTTGAGTCTACCTGCATATATAGGTAATACACACCTCTGGGGCAAAAAAACAAACAAACAGAAAAGACCAACAGTTGCCTCTTCCCCAGAAAGCTCCATAATCTAATATTAAAGACACTTAGAATCATAGGGGTTGGAAAGGACCTCAAGAGATCCTCTAGTCCAACACCTCATACTTGCTTTGTAGATACACCCAGAAAGGAACACCTATTTTTAAGTGTTTAAAAGAGTACACATTTGCTAAGATTTCTCTTCCACCACACAGCACAGAATGCAGAACTCTGTATTGCCAAACTCAGGCAAACGGTTGTGGTCAACATGTCAAGTCCATACCCACGGTTACTAATTCATTGTATTTCAAAACACAAGTTACACAACAATGAACCTTCCTTAAAATATCTGAAGTCCTTCCCTCCAGTACCAGCTCCTATGTTTGTTTACTTTCCCAAATGTAACGCTGCTTCCTGCAGACTCAGCTGGGCTAGAATTCTACCTACACCCATCACTTCTGTATTAGATCTGATGGTATCTTTGGTCAAGAACACCATGTAAATTTCCTACCTCTCCCCTCCAAACATAGGGTGTCTTTGAATCCTTCCACAGGCATACCCACTCATTTTTTCTCTTCCTTTACTATTGCTTCATCCCAAGTGAGGAAATCTCTAGTAATATATGTCGCAAGCCCCTCAACTTCTCGCTGACAACTTACAGGGCAGCACAATTACCTGCTGCTGATTCACTGTGGCAGGAGACATTTACTCTTGCCGCCGACAGCACAGATGTTTTCTAGCATCCGTATCTGTGTTTGGTTGGTGATACCTTACACCGATGTCCCTCTAGTTGGGCTGGTTCTCTGGTTGATACATTTCCCTTTTATAACTAGTAGTCTCTAATCTGAATAAAACACTGAAATACCAGGAGCTAACAGCTTCTTGTCTTTGAAATAATTTTCATTCTGAATCTCAAAAATGTTCAGATAGTATTAAGCAATAAGTCTTAATGGCCTGGTAGCAAAATAAGCAAGTAAATGTTTTCTTGGGTAAGGAAGAAAGGCCCAACACTTAAAGGCAACTATTTCTTCCCCACAGATGCAGCCAGCCATCCATTAACCAAGCCAATCAATCCTTCATTTTACAGCACTTACCACTAAGTCCATATATACTGCCATCCCTAAGGGAAGCATTTAGATATTACGAATTTTTTACAGACAGTAATATGGCCTTACTCTAACAAAACCAGAAACTTTAATAGTGTAACAATATTATTACAGGAACTAACAAGAAAGCTCTCAGAGTTCCTATTTTGAAACTCACTAATAAGAGTTAATAACAGTTGATTTTTTGCCTTAACAACAAACTATGTAAATTCACTGCCACAAGACTTGAAGCCAAAAAAAATACCACAGGATGAAGGCTTGGAAATTTACAGCATTGTAACAGTTAATGCTAGCTCTGGTGAATCTAGTTAAGATATTAAAATTCCCATCTGTCAGACCTCTTTGCTAGATGCTACTGCCCTCCAAACAAAAGAGAACACGTGCCTGCATCCCAGTCACCCAGTTCAGAGCGCTCCTTAACTCACGCCACGCATGAAAATGAGTTCACACCAGCACACCTATCCAAGCCACTGCAGCCAACATGCAGGTACATGTTTGCCTCTGCCATCGAGACGCAGGCAAGCAGAGAGAAAGGCTGAACAGCTGAATGCAGGCATCAGGAAAGGAAGTGATGATCTTGCAAGCACTGCAGCAGTTTGCTCCCGCGCTCATAAATCACGTTCTCTGCATGCGTTTCACTGCGAGGCAATTTTAAGTTTGGAAAAACAGACACACTACAAAAACAACACCCAAGTGGCGAAATAATGCTATTAGTATTACCAAGTAGCCCTTCACCATGATTTCCAGAATCATAACTACCAAAGTTCAATCCTCATGCTCTAATGGGTCAGCTGCATCCCATGTTAAGCACAACAAACATCAGCTAAAGTCCTGGGTGCACAAGGACACCCACTGGGACATTCCATTTACCTGAGTTAATGTTTCTGTCAACACCAGCTCTACGAGGGATAGAGAGAAAATCCAATTCAGCAGGGATGGGTTAAATCTCCCATATGGAAAACAGGCTTGCATCTCATCTATACAACAAAACCTAACAAGGAACTGCTTAGGAGCATTTATCCTTCCAAAGGAGCATTTCTCCTTCCAGAAAGTGGAAGAACACACAGTTTAAGTTCAATAAGACTTCCCAACATACAGGAGTTTGCTGAAATGCCAATAAAACTGAGACACTGTGTGTGTGTGTGTATATATATATGAACTATCAGAGAAGTACGCTTCATTTACAGTTGATTTTGCATCCAATCATTTAAGTTGCATCTACAAACTGAAAGCATTTACGTGTCTCCTGTGGTCTGCAGCACCATATTGTAGAAAAATAAACCCCTCTGGGATTGAGTTAGAGATTACAGTGGTTCACAAGAAAGGACAGCTAAATTAACATTACTCCACTCTTTTCTTTATATGATTTTTTTTTTTTCCAAAACCTTATCCCAGCACCCTGGCTGTTCACTGCAGAGTACTTACTGTTGCTGGACTTCAGGTCACGGTGAATGATGGGAACAATTGCTTCCTCATGCAGGTAGTTCATTCCCCTCGCAATCTGTACTGCCCAGTTCACTAGTATGTCAGGAGGTATCCTTTTACCAGACAACACTCTATTTAGTGATCCTCCACGGGCAAACTCCATGATCAAGCAAAGATTAGGTTCCTTCAAACACACGCCCCTGAGGGCAATGATGTTCGGATGCTTTAACATCGCAAAGAGCTTGGCCTCTTGGCGGACGTTCTCAATGGTCTGGCTGATGTCCTCATCAGGGTCATAGCGAGCTGCCTTGACCGCAACCTCATCTCCTATCCACACAGCTCGATACACTTTTCCAAAGCCTCCTATGCCAATGATTTCCTCCAGAACAAGTTCTGAGAAGTCGATCTCCAGCACTACGGAAAGAAGGAGAAAAAAACCCAAAACATTGAGCATTACACAGCCTATATATCAGCTGAAGGTCCATGTTGCCCAACTTCACCCTTATCCTTGGAGGAAGGACCAATTTTCACTCGAAAACAATACAAACGAAAGTAGCAGTCCCTTCTGACAATCCTTCATTTCCAAATAGTGTGATAAAACACATCCTGCAGTCTCTTAAAACCTGTATGAAATACTCACTGTGAATGGTGATGAATTTGACCTAATGGTGGCAAACAACACACTTAACAAAATAGTCTCCTCTTAACACACATAAACCCTTATAACAGTGACACCCCTGTAAGGATAAACCCTCATTTCCTGCCCTCAATGATAGTACAAGATTCCAAAAATGAAAAATACACCCAGTCTGATCTTCACTGACTTCACTATACAGTGTTTAGTGTTAATTAGCTAAAATTCAACACAAAATTCATCTGTCCCTTATCTGAATTCTTCTTATTGAACTGCCACTAAAGAATCTTTTAATTCTTCCCAAACCAGGCTTATTCTTCCACACCTCTACGAGCTTCTCAGATACGTTCCCCACAAGAGATCTGTTAACCAATTCTGTCACCACTGACGACAGTGTGACAAACAGATGGATCAGACCACATACCGAGTGTGCAGAGTTAGCAATAAGAAAAAAAAAATTTTTTTGATTACTGCATACTGCATTTTTATTGCAGAAACTCTATAAAATAACAGAATCATTGTTTTCCATTCCCATGCACTCACAGCTTGACTTTACAGGCTGCCACAGTAACTGGCTGCTCCTTAGCATTTTATAGTGAAAAAAATCTATAGATGCAGATGTCTTAATTCAGCATCTAAATTGCATCTGGAGCAAAAGCAGTGAGAAAACGTATCCTGTACAAGTTTATGCTCACAGATGGCCAAAAGAACCCATCCAATAATGGAAAACCCACATATTGACCAATAAAAACATGCTGACTTGGCTGAGTTTACAGCAGTAGTGGGCCTCTGATGAGATACCACCGATGCTGTTCTGTCTGGTATTTTAGTGAGTACCAGTCAAAGAAATTTTTAATTCTTTTTAAAGGAAAAATACCATAATGCAAGGATTGGAGGAGAAAGTCACCAAGACTTTTAATACTTTCCTGTATTTGAAATGCCAAATCAGACATGGTTCCCCTGCTTTGTCTAGGAGAAAGGAAGTAAAACATTTTACTTATTCCACTCAAATGTCTTTCCTAAGCATAAAACTATAGCACAAGACATCACAAAACTGTATGAAGTTAATACAAACTCTGCCATCCACAGCTGCAGATTTTTATTTTTTTTTGACTGAGCTCCATCTTCCCTGAACATGATTTTCAAGTCTGGTTTACTTCTGTAAGTTGATCAAACCTATGAGCTAGGAGTTGACTACATACAGGGAATCTATCAGCCAATATATCTGAATCCTCAGCTTGTGTAATAAGAAAGCCTTTTATGCCTTTCCATGACAACATACTGCCTGTTACGCCTTTCAGTAACAAAAGATTAATGGGAAACAAGACAGAAAAATGACCAAGAAAGTTTCCAAAAGAAGGAAAGGCCCTTTCCAGCCAGACAAAGAGAACTTATTTGTCTGCTACTGTGAGTATACCATTTGCATCCTCCCAGTACTTCAAGGATTTACACAAAGGGGAAGTTTTCAGTCCTATAGTAGCAGCCTTGGAGTTCAAACTCGTGAGCTACAGATTACTAGAAAGATGAAGGAGTAGGTTCTGATGAGAAACAATGGCACTTTAGAAGACAACTATAATGACAGTAATTCGATAAATGAGACTATCCTGTCATAAAGGGAGAAGCTCTGGTATTTCTCTGACAAAGGAGCTGAAAAGATCAGATGCTGAGTCCTGTCACCTTCAGCCGGCAGTTCCAGCACTGCCGGAACGCTCCCTTAGCCCGTCCCTGGGGATACGGGCAATTAAAAGAGCGACACCGACCAAACCCAGAAGCCGCAAAGCCAGATCCACAGCCCGTTTCCCGAGCTGGCAGCATTCCGGTATCCTGCGCGGATGCCGGCGGCACTAAAGCCGGGGCCGAGCGAGCGGCTCCCGCCGGCCGGTGCTGAAGGGACAGCTCCGGCAGCGGCCCCGGCCTGCGCAGGGGGCAGGCAGAAGAATGAGCCGGGCACAGCAAAACCCAAGAGGTGAAAAGCAAAACTCTTTGTTTGCTCTCACCCATCGTACTGCTGAAAAAAAAACCCCAGCCCTGCTGGGTGCCCAAACCAACCAGAACAACGCTGGGGCACCCAACTGAGATTTAGGCTTCCAGGGGAAATGTGTTACACCACAAGTTATTTTGCAAACAAAGTTTTATTTGCAAGTACGACCTTAGCTTTGCTTTGACAAAGTACATTTCTTGAAGGCAAACTGGCCAGCTCACCCCCATATTTTTGTGTTGAACTGGTTTCCGCATTTTCACAAACTTAATTCTACAGCTACAATACTGAACAAAACACTTGTTTTTCCTTCACCTTTCTAAGCACACTAATCTCTTTTCTAAACAGTTTAATTTAGTAGACAGGCTGTACTGGACTGTGAGAGCAACAGAAATATTTAACATGTATTTTCTGCCTTAGAATTTAAGAACTGAAGTGCTACCATTCCTCTAGGGACCAATAAGGAATCAGAGCCCATACACCATGAACCAGTGGTTGACAACTGCAAAGTAGTTGCTGTTTAATCAGCACTTATTATACCACACGATGAAGTTATTAAATTCAGGCCATAGTGTGTAAGAGCCCATTGTGCAGATGAGGGTCCTTCAAGTTGGCCCACTGCTAGCAGCCTCAATGGGCTGCTTCTCTCGTTCACAGGACACCACTAGGGTAAGATTCAAGCACACTATGTGGATGGATGGATGGATGGATGGATGGATGGATGGATGACAGCACGTCATTATCAGCTAAGCTACTATAGTTCTCAGTGGAAGCAGAATCTCCAGGACCTACACTTCAAAACGTCAAACAAACATGAAGATAAACTATAAGAAAGCAACCAAAACCAGATGAGGTGCATGTCTGGCGTGACACCTTCCCATTACTCCCGAAATACTTCACAGTCCAGTAAGCTCACAGCAGACTGTTATTCCAAAGAGCTGTCAAACTAACACCACCAGCTCTAAAAGTGGGTATCACTCCTTCTAACACTAAACTTGATAACCCAATTCAACAGCAGCCAACTTTACCTCCTGTCCAAATGGCACTGTTTCCTTACAAAAAGAAACATACTCCTTCAGTATATTAAAAACTTAGTAAGAGGGCGATAAATTCTGCTCTGTGATGAACATGTGGTTGATGACTTGAGAGAAGAGCAGTTGTATAGTCCTGTTGTAGCACTAGAAGGGTAAGACAAGGATAAATGAGGACGGTCCAGTTCCACAACTGTTCCTGAACTATCAAGCCAAAGAAAGTACAATAAGGAGGGAGAATCCATAGTTAAAGAGCCAGCACCTGAACAGTCAAAACAGGAGGGGAGAGGACACTTCAAGAACTTCTGTAGAAATGGTTCTTCTAACTGTCTTGAAGGAAAAACCTAATAAGCATCCACAGTGTTTTCTGCATATGGGGGAAAAGAAAATTAAATTTATCTATACTGTTCCACCACGAAAGCAAGCACCACCACTGCCCAGCCTACTCCCTTCACAATCCCAAGGGCAATATTACAAATTACTGAGTTTTTACCTAAAAGCTTTCAAGCAGAGCATAGAATAAGAAATAAGCTACTAGTTGTATTCCTTGGAGATACGTCCTATATAGGACAGTGCATCTTTTTACTTCTTTGTCTTTCTAGAAAAGCCTACCAGTCCAAAGATTTTTCTCTGCCCCTCCAAAATAAAAAAAAGCATTATTCTTGCCTGAATTGTCAATAGTGATGGATACACAGGATCTAGAAAGTCATTCCACACTGTTTCTCTTTCTACAATTGTACATAATGACTAAAAAAAAAGGTAGAGATGAAATGACCCTATTCTCTATCGCCAACAAAGGCTTTGAAATTGCACTAAAGTTCACAAAAACAAACCAATCCCTTTGTGCCATCAGCATCACAACTTAGTCAAGTAACCCTCAGGTAGCCCCAGATATTCAAACTTGGATAAAACTCATTCATAGGTATTTTAGAAAAGAATTTGTTAAAAGGCAAAGGGCCAAGGAGGAACCTAGTAATACAAGTTAACTCAGTAATTTTAAAGTCAGAAATAACAAGCTTTCAGTTAGGAGAAAAGAAGATAATGAACAAGAACTAGTATTGAAACAGCAATGCAGAAAGCAACGGCTTCCTACCCAGCAACCTTTCCTTAAGGATATTCTCGAAGAGAGAGCTGCCACAGTCCCCGGTGCTCCACCACTGCCTAGCCACGAACCTTCAGCCGTTCGTGAAAAATCTATCAGCCCCTGCAAACGCGGGACTTCACAATGGGAAATTGCTCCCGGTGTCAGTGAAACGCTAACACACCGAGCGAGATTCTGCCTCGGCGGACGGAACGCTAGCCTGGGAAACAGAAGGGCACTGGAGCAGCAGGAATGCGGCTGCGGGTGGGAAAGGGAATGGACCGGAGAAGAGGGGCCGGGGCGGCCCCGGCCCGGCCGAGCGAGGTGGCC
>VWZK01001609.1:526810-539322 GCA_013396935.1 Baryphthengus martii | reverse complement strand
CCCGAGGTCCCTCCCGGGCCCGCTCCGCCGAGCCCCCGGCCGCCGCTTCTCCATCCCCTCGCCGGCAGCGCCGCCGAGAAAAAGCAGCTTATTTTTCGATCCCGCGGTTAACAATGCAGAAGCTCTCGCCCAGGCTATTTTCAGTGCTGCTGGAGCCACACGCTGCTTCCTCAGGGCTCAGAGCTCATTGTTTTTATTCGCTTCGATGAAACAATTGTAGTCTACGTAGGACATATTTGTTTTGCAGTTCCTCAAACCATTATTACCTTTTCCTGTTCCCCTTGAGAAAACGGACCTTTGATACCCTGCCAGGTTGCATTATTGAATTCCCTGCCCATTTCTGGGTGAAATCATGACAAAGGCAGGCGCTTTTACTGAAGGGGGAAAAAAAAAGGATCACAGAAAGAATGTGGAAGAAAACCGTACTCTGGAAAAAAAGCAAGTTGCGTAATAGTGAAGGAATGAGGTAGTGTGAGTCATCTCGCTCATGAGCACTTCATCTGGTCGAGTTCTCACCCATCCAGGAGAGAGTGTGCCAGGCCCCGCTTACATCCCACAGCCAGTAAGCTGTGGGTATAGCACCGAAAATAGAACTGTATCTAGTCGTCTCCTAGCATATACCAGAAACAACCTCACGGCTGCCCTCAGCAGAAGCGTAAACGCTCTTTACCTGCATTTTATTACAAATACCACTGCTGAACCCAGCCTCATCTAGGTCGGTAAGGAGGTTTGGAAGACTGAGGTCCACAGGCTCCCCTAGTTCCTCCTCACAGCTCATACTTCATACTACTACCATACTTTTCCTTCAGCCTCCCCCTGAGAACAACTCCTTTCATCCTCTGAAACTGGTGTTGATGTCAGTCCTTTCAGAGAACATGACAGTTCCCAGGTTTGTACCCACAGAGTTTGACTAACTCTCAGCGCACTTCTACCCTTGTTCTGGATAGAGAATGTTAGAAAGACAGATGGATCACAAAGATGATGGCTGTTGCTATCTTATCGGTGGGAAGAAGACAAGGTGTTACTGTAAAGGAGAAGCTTTCAGTAATGAAATCTCTTTTTTTTTTTTTTTCCTCATAGACTACATAACGCCACACACATTGCCTGTGCAGCCACCTCCTGCTGAATTTCCTTGAAGGTCAATCTAGCTAACTGAAGTTGATGGGTTTTCTGGAGGCATTGATGCCACTCCTACTAAACACACAGCCTGGAGCTGATGTTCTTCCATCACTTCATTAAACTCGGTCCCTTGTAAATTTTTGGTTGTATTTATGAGCATATCTTGACAATTTAAGCACTTGTCTCCAAGTTTGTGAGATGATGAGGTTCATAGAACCAGGAGATGCAATTAGCATAGCATCCGACAGAAGCTCCTACCAAGCCTGCCAATCACATGGAAGTCTTTTTGAGAACGTATGTGTTGTTTATATCTCTTGTAAGGACTAAGACATAAGGGAGGCTAGTGAAGAGTTGGATTATTATTATGTTTACTTCTAAGACTCAGATCCTACAGACTTTCTGCATAAAAATAAATAAATAAATTGTGTGCAGTTTTCCTGATGTCAGTAGAAGCAATAAATGTGAATAAAGATGCTTTTCAATATATATAGCTTGAAAAATTATGCCTGAAGCCTTGACTTAGTTCTCACTTTAAAAAAAAAATAAAAATATTTTGCTTGTTTTCCATCCCATTTAGGGATTTACAAGAAAGCATTTAGTTGCATTGCTACCAACATAACTGCGAAGCAGCAGTGTGTACCAGAAATTCAAAATACAGTCCAAGAGTCAAAATACTTTGGCCACCTGTGCTTAATTCTGCTGTTACCACAGCAAGACTGTTTTTCATATGATTTCTGTAACACTCAGTATTGAATTAAATCTTGGAAGTACATTTTCTACTGCAAAATAGCTTTTTGTGGTTAAAATACTGTTTGCAACAAAACCTCCTCTTTTAATGTCATGTCACATGCTGAAACAATGGCAAAAAGATAAATCACTCCCAATTTAATTTTAACTGCTACAAATTTTGTAATCGGTTCACTAATTTCTATAATGTTTAGAACACTGTATGTAACAGCTATAGGCAAATAGCTTACAGATTTCTGATGCAACCTACGCTGCCGCTTCTGGGTTCTATAAGCAGCACAAAGCACAGCGTAAGTCGCTCCAAAAGGGTTGCTTACTCCACCCTTCCTTTGTTTCAAAGTTGTTTCTGATTTTTCGCCTTTAGGGTTATTTTTAATGTTAGATCATTTCCATTGTTTATCTCCAGAAAAGTGTTTCNCATAGACTACATAACGCCACACACATTGCCTGTGCAGCCACCTCCTGCTGAATTTCCTTGAAGGTCAATCTAGCTAACTGAAGTTGATGGGTTTTCTGGAGGCATTGATGCCACTCCTACTAAACACACAGCCTGGAGCTGATGTTCTTCCATCACTTCATTAAACTCGGTCCCTTGTAAATTTTTGGTTGTATTTATGAGCATATCTTGACAATTTAAGCACTTGTCTCCAAGTTTGTGAGATGATGAGGTTCATAGAACCAGGAGATGCAATTAGCATAGCATCCGACAGAAGCTCCTACCAAGCCTGCCAATCACATGGAAGTCTTTTTGAGAACGTATGTGTTGTTTATATCTCTTGTAAGGACTAAGACATAAGGGAGGCTAGTGAAGAGTTGGATTATTATTATGTTTACTTCTAAGACTCAGATCCTACAGACTTTCTGCATAAAAATAAATAAATAAATTGTGTGCAGTTTTCCTGATGTCAGTAGAAGCAATAAATGTGAATAAAGATGCTTTTCAATATATATAGCTTGAAAAATTATGCCTGAAGCCTTGACTTAGTTCTCACTTTAAAAAAAAAAAAAAAAATATTTTGCTTGTTTTCCATCCCATTTAGGGATTTACAAGAAAGCATTTAGTTGCATTGCTACCAACATAACTGCGAAGCAGCAGTGTGTACCAGAAATTCAAAATACAGTCCAAGAGACAAAATACTTTGGCCACCTGTGTTACCACAGCAAGACTGTTTTTCATATGATTTCTGTAACACTCAGTATTGAATTAAATCTTGGAAGTACATTTTCTACTGCAAAATAGCTTTTTGTGGTTAAAATACTGTTTGCAACAAAACCTCCTCTTTTAATGTCATGTCACATGCTGAAACAATGGCAAAAAGATAAATCACTCCCAATTTAATTTTAACTGCTACAAATTTTGTAATCGGTTCACTAATTTCTATAATGTTTAGAACACTGTATGTAACAGCTATAGGCAAATAGCTTACAGATTTCTGATGCAACCTACGCTGCCGCTTCTGGGTTCTATAAGCAGCACAAAGCACAGCGTAAGTCGCTCCAAAAGGGTTGCTTACTCCACCCTTCCTTTGTTTCAAAGTTGTTTCTGATTTTTCGCCTTTAGGGTTATTTTTAATGTTAGATCATTTCCATTGTTTATCTCCAGAAAAGTGTTTCCAGGCTATTTTGCAGTCATCACTGTTCTGGGAAGGCCTATGAAAAAGTGAAGGTTCTATGCGGTCAGAAATGTATGACTGTCATCAGCATGATACACCTATATCTAATTCCTTTGCTCTCTTAACAGTTTTCTCCCTGTCCATTTTATTTGCTTAATCCATTAAAGATTTCCCAAGGGGCTGAGTATATCTTTCCATGCTGCAGACTGATAAAGAGAGCCCTAATGAAATAAATAGAGTAATGCTATTAATATGGACAGTGCTCTGAAGCCAAAGCTGGAGCCAAGAACCTAACAGCTGCACAAGGCAACCATGAAAGTGGCCTTGGGAAACACAGATGCCTCTGGATGCCTGAAGATCCCTAAAAATCTGCCACGAGGGATTTACAGGCTTCACCATGAAGGGTCAAATCCCTCATTCCTGAGCAAAAGATCGGGAAGAAACTCTGCAAAGGGTTGCTCACAGATCCTCCCTTCTCAGAGTGTCTCCTGTGGATTTTTCCACAGAAGGGATGGACCAACAAGCAGTGTTTATAGAAAAACCTTTAGGCTGGCTGAGAGTTCGAATGAATCCACCTGCAGTTGTCTGATCGGTGAACTCCACCACTATCATGCTGTTCAGTATCTGCTCTTGTTATGAAGTGGGCAACAATGTCCTGTGATAAATAAATATAGAGGAATGAATAGCCTTAGTTTCACTCCCCTGCCTTTTCTCTGAACAAAGGAAAAGCTCACTTGCCTAGTACTGACTCTGCCAAAGCACTGACAGTTTGTACCGATGCTCTTCATCTTAAACATCACCCCGATTAATGGATCGGGACCTGGGAGATCTGGGTTCTGGTTTGCTGATGGTTTACGTCATGAACCAGGGTAAATCACTCAATTTGCAACAGTTTTAACACCTGTACAAAGGAATTAAGGATTCCTCTTTTGCAAATTGTTTTCACCTGCAGATAAAAAAAATCTATATCCAACACATGCATTAGTATTGATGCCATCTAACAGACAACATGGAGTTGCAAAAAGTGCATCTGATTTTAAGTCCACTTTTCTTGGCTGCATATAGTTCCTTACTCAATATGGTGCTCACTGTGCCCCTGCTGTTGATGAGGATCTTCAGGCCTTACTTGAGGACAAACAATTTTGATGAGAGCTCATGGATGCAAGGATAAAGGTAAAAAGTGAAACACAGTCTGATGTAAAAACAGGCTGAAGACTGTCAGCTAATGCAGACGAAAGAATATTTTCATGAAAAACGATGCTGTTTCAGAACCTGTGATGTCCGTGTATATGTGCATGAAGACATGGATCTGTATTTCATACATACGTGTGCTCTGCGTTCAGAGGGAACTGTGAACTGGGTTGTGGCAAAGAGCTAACTGAAAGTAGGGGCTGCAAGGAGGGGCTGAGTTCAAAACGTGTATGTGTTTCTGTACTGCAATAGGTTTCTTTTACAGGAAGAGCTTCCTCCTAAATCAGCCTGACATGACCTGCTGTTTCTGGAGGTTAGGTTAGTTGCCCATTGAACGGCTGCACCAAATCTATTCAGCCAGCAGGGGAGGGAGAAGATCTTTGTAGCTGCTGTTGTTTTCATAAAGAATAATTATGCCACCTCCAGCTGGCTGCCAAAGACCCTTTCTTTAAAAGCCATATGTCCTCTCTAATAAAGCTCTCATCACACCTCCTTCAGGCTTCTCTCATTCTGCTGTACTTATGCCTGATTTCATTTGGTTCATGCAGTGGTACAGCTGTAGGATTATGGCTTCCTTAAGCTACTGCTTAGAGAAAATGTGGCCTAGACAAAAAGGAAAGATTGTCTGGGACAGCCTGGGTCTGTGCCTCTGTGATTCCTGGAATGTAACTCGCTGGGTAGCTCATACAGGTTTTCTTTTTAAATAGCTCTTTAAAGGATTGCTGGAATCCAACTTACTTTAGATCTGCCATAAAGTGGCAGTGTTTCAGTGCACTCCCCCCAGATTAATCATTTTCACATTCTGAAATCTGTCAACTGTACCTTCAGGCACTGCCAATTCAAGCAAATACAAAAATAGTCACAACACCTCAGGGCATGATTTCATTAGCTCTTCTGCACTAAGCAGGTCTGACTTGCTCAATATTTATCTGGGAGACCTCCAGAGAACAGAAAGAAGAATACAGGAAGGGGCAGATCTTGTGAGGCAGCTGAGATTGCTTGCCAGTATAAATCATACAGCATCTCTGGGAATTTAAACTTTGGTCATTCGAAAAATAGCACTGCTTCTGCTGCAGTCGACCTATATTGGTGCTGAAGGAGAGTGTGATTAGAGATACTACCTTCCAAAAGGGATTTAAAACTGAATTCTGCAGTTCTTTTCTCAAATTCAGGTTGTTAACTGTGGCCACATTCCCTCTCAAGGCAGTGAATTACATACTGTTTCCAATAGTCTTGAATGTCAAAATTATTCTTCACACCTCCTACTGAAGCACAGAGTCGCTGCCATATTTCGCTTCAGACAAGGCTGTATTCAACAAGGAGTCTTACATACACACTTAGCAAAGGAGTTGAAATCAGACAGAAATATAAAGTTAGTCTTCTGTTTATTCAGAATGAAGCTGAAATCCAAGAAAGATCTAGGGAAACTGCCAAGGCCTACAGGACCTCTCAACTACTCTGCCTGAGCAGATCATTGTATGAGATCCAACTGCATGAAACTGTGACTTAGATCCCCTTCAACAGCGCTGCCTTGCAATAGCACTCATTATTCCACAGATTTCCACAGTCACTGCATAGGCACATTACTCTCATCTTCTTCCCAGGCCCTCACCACATTGTCAGAACTTTCTCTGTAGTTCCCTGAAATAATCTCCCCAACCCCATGTTCCCTGGTAGCGCATTTTGGCCTGCTAACTGCGCAAGACATGGTCCATACTGTGGATAATAAGAAATTACGTGCCTCTGGATAAGCCAGCCAGTTTAAGGCTATTCTCTGGATTCTGCTCACATTTCCTCTTTGGGGATCCTAATGTTGATCTCTTTTTGTTACCCCAAAATTGGGAGGCATTTAATATTTTTTAAATTCTACTTTCAACAGTGTACTTGAAACTGAAACTCTCTCTCAGACAGGGACTGACCGAATCAAAAGGCTTAACCTTCTTAGAAAAAACTGCTAAAAAGAGCCATAAGAGAGAGGAAATCCTTTAAAATGGAGAAGATGGTCTTGGGGACTCATTCGCATGCTATGGGAGCTTTGAACTTCAGACAGAATTTTAACTGTGAACAAAGGTCTTAAATAAGAATTTATCCCAGTGGCACCATGAAGCATTGTTTGGTAGAAACTTCTTACAGTGAGGCACCACTGTGCTGTACTTTTAAGAACGTGGTATAAATGCTGCTAAAATACTGTCAGCTTATTGTTTGGATATTCTAATTTTAGCCTTGTTTATTATGTTTCATCTCCATGGTGTTTTTCGGCAATTCTTGTACCAGCAGTGCTAGCAAATTCCTCCTTTTCAGAGACCTTGTGGTCACTGGGACCCCAATGATGCTTCTCTGTGTGACTTCTGTATGGACACGTTCACACAATTAGGTCCTGTAATGCGCAAGTGGATGACGCTGTCGCAGTTTTCTTGGAAGAACCTCTATGAGAACCATCTTTAGGAGAAAAGTTCATCTTAAAACTGCACTCTGTCTCTAGCAATGGGAGCATTAAGGCATTCCAATTGATTTTTCAGACATGCTGAAGCAGCTGCAGGAGGTTAGGACAGTGAGATTGGGGCCCACGTAGCTGCTAAAAATGTACAGTGGAAAGCTGTATAGAGACCATTTCTAGCCAACACAGAAAAGGAATGGAGTTGAAGATGCTGTTGTTCTAGTGGCAACTTACAGAAGGTTGCTATCAACAAGTTGGTAAGAATTCTTATTTCTTAGCTCTCATGGGACTTCTTTGTCTATGTGGATCTATTTTAAATGGTTTTCCCCTTTCAGCACTCCCTGATAATAAGAAACTTATGTAAGCGCTGTTCTTCGGGCAGAATCTTGCTTTGGTCTGCTAATTTTGTCCTGAGAAAATCACTGGGCTCAGAAGGTGTACAAAAAGAGCTGACATACTCAAAAGGTGCAGCAGATAGCTGAGACAAACTGCAAGGGCAGGATTAATGGGACTGTGAGCTTCATGGTTCAGCTCTCTGCAGATCAGTAATTAGCATCCTCCACCCAGTGAATTGATCTCTGCCTGAGCAGCACTATGAAGTACTACGGAGAGCTGTATTAGTCACAGGGAGAGCTGAAAAAAAAAACAACAAAACAACAAAACCAAGAAAAACAAACCTTTCTTTCCCTTTCTCGATTTGTGACAGCAAAAACTATGTTTTTCCACACTGACAAGGAGGGAATCGTCTGGCTTGCCCCACAAGCTGCTGGGAAGGGAGGATCCCGAAAGGGCAGGTGGATCTGGGAGTGCGCTCGGTGCCAGGGCGATGATAAGAGTGGGTGCGGGCTGTCTCCTGGCACACAGCTGGGGCTGCATCCTGCGCTGTGAGCAAAGAGCCTGCCAGCACAGCAGGCAAGGGAGGTCTCCTGCCAGGTAACCTTCCTGCCGGTAAATCCATGCCTAGTCTGTATTGACACATGAGAGAATAGGCATATTTTTCTTGTTGTTTCTAAAGGCTGTATTCCAGCTGGGAGTAGGGGTAATATACCAGACCGGATTTCACAGAGTAATTTCATGGCAATCTCTTGGTGTGCAGGGCTCAATCTGGTGTGACTTCTCTGCTAGAAAGGGAGTGTGGTCTGTGAAAGGATCTGGCTTTCGTTTAGAAGTTTGTTTAAAAACTGTGCAAATAACAGATAAGCTGCTGTCAGATGCTAACATGAGGGCAACAGTCCTGTGGCTGTCACAAACCACTCGACTGTAATTAAAAGCAGATCTAGAACAATCTCCTGATAGGTTGTATAAGAAAATTAGCTATCTTACAGTGAAACCAGGCTAACAAATGTTACTGTAGAAAGACTTTCTGCTTTCTGTCACCCCTGTAAATGAGCCTACTTCTTAGCTCTCATATGAGAGAATAAAACACATCTATCACCATTTCTGACAATGTTCTGAATTCAGATAAACCCTTTTTTTTAACTAGGTTGCAAATACAGGGGATTGGTGGAAAAAAAGAGCCAAGACTTAAAATTATGTGAAGACTCTTAATGCCCAAGTAGCAAGTACCTGTTTTAATTATTGCTTCTTTGGGAAATCAAAAGGTAGATGCACTTCTCTCCTACGCTGATCAATTATATAGAAAGTTGACTTTTGTCTTTTTTGCTCTTTCTTTTTGCAGACAAAGTTGCTGCTTTGGATGTTGTATCCAATTCACAGTAAGTAGTATATGTCAGCAGGATACAAAAATCAGGGTTGAAACGCTGCTGGCTAACTATAGATCCCGAGAAAAGGAATCAATAGGAAGAGGTAAATAAAAATTGGTAGTGAGCCACCAAGGCCTATTTTGTCAATCTTCTTCTGAAAACAAATGCTATATCCAGCATGGAGACAGAAGTGCTAACCCTCATAATCATAAAGTCAGTAAATCGGTGTTTTTCTTATTTTCTGATGATTGTTTTATTAGCTAATTACAGCTTGGTATCACACTGTGATGATTGGTGTAACGACAAATTACAAGGAAGTGCCAATCATAAGCTTATTTCTGACATGAAAGATTTCACTCGACTTAGGCAAAATATTCCTCTTAGCTTTCTTCTTCACCTCTTGTCCTAATTATCTAAGTTATGTTCTCATAAAACTTAGGAATTCTCTTGATAACTAATTTAAAAATTATAATTTTGAGTATCTCACAAAAGATGCCTGGAGGGAAAGTGTAGAACTTCATCCCCTTGAACGAGAAGATAAGAGAAACAAAAGTACTACTAATGGTGCAAAGCACGCTGCAGTATTATTCTTAGAAATGGCAATATGTTGAAGCATTTTTGTGGCAGGTTTCAGTATTCTGTTATTGTTTTGATTAACTTCCTGGTTTTGTAATATCACGCATTAAAAAAAGTATGCTCATAAGGCTGGTCAAGAAATTGTGATTAGTTTATCCATCTGAGTATTTGATATAACTTTTGTTCTCCTGTGTACCGTATATAACTTCACTCTGAATTAAATAAAAAAAATGTTGTATAAGATTACAAGATAATTCTTCCTTGGGCAAGTCAAAACATCCGTATCTTTAATATGATGGCATACCTAAGAGAGCCAATAATATCAATTTGCTACAGAAGTTTCCCCAATAGCTTAGTCTAAGGAGGCAGTTGACTGTGTACATATATAAAATAAAGTGAGGAAAACTGGAATTGAAGTCTTGTCTGGCCAAAATAACATTTCCAATTATTAGTTAGTCTCCTCCTGTGTAATGCTGGCTTACGTGGCAAATGACTACCTTAGTCTTGGCATATGAAATGATGAGGGAAATGCTGGGGAAAAGCAGGTTGATCTCCAATCATTTGATTCAATGTCTCCTCTTAAACATTTTTATATCATAAATATTTCACTCTTCACCGATATGATGCTCTGTGTTTCCCTGAGCACATTCTGTCTGTACAGAGCGTAATAACCACCCTAAAAAGCACTGTAAGGCTGAAGCAGAGTGCAGAAGCTAAGCTAGTTATTTGTTGGATTGCAGAGGTTTGATGTATGGATTGAGTCTGCTGCTGTTACTTTCTATCCAGAGGTGGATTGTTTGTTTGTTTCCCTTAAAAGCTAATCATATTTTCTTTTTTTTTTTTTTTTTTTCCCTTACTTTGTTAATCATGCCTGTGACTGGGCTTGTTATCAATTTCACCTTTGGGCATGGATGGATTCCAGTAATATTATTTCCCCATCTTGTGTCCTAATGTTTTCTGCCTGTCTGTATTTAAATAGCTACACAATGAAACTTAATTGTCCTCTCAAGCATGTGATACTCTGTTGTTTATTACACTGGACGCAGACTAGACCATCCCACAATGAAGGGCTCTTAAACAGAGCTGTGCTAAACTAGGTTATGCTGTTTTGAATCAGGGTTGAGCCTGCAATATTCACGCTTTCCTTCCTCTGGTTTGTTTCTTGTTGGTTTGGGGTTTTTTTGTTAGTTTTTGGTGTTTGTTTTTTTTTGTTTTAACACCCCCCTCCCACACTCCTCCCTAAGCCTCCATCACTTCATGGCTGATCCAAGGACTTCTAGGAGCAGGGCTGGGGGAGCAGCCATAAGCTTCCGCAGCATCCTGCCTCTCATGCAGGGGCACTGTTCAACATGAATCATTACTATGAGGCTGAGGATAATCTGTCCAGATTTAATCAATGGGTCCTGAGCAGAAGCACAAAGGTTTTTAAAGCATTCACTGCAACCTTCAGACATGTTATTAATGAATGTTAACCCTCTTGCCTCCTTTTTGTGGACAAGGTGAACAGCTTTTATGTAACATTCATAAAACAGCTGCTGGAAGAACTAATGCTTCATAATCCTGATCATTATGGTACCATAATATATTTATGAATAACACAGCTGAAAAACTTCATCTTTTAACAGCTGTATTTGTAATTTTCATTTTAAACAACATTTTAGCAAACGATGTAGTTGAAATAGGCTTCATAGTTTTATTTTTTTTCTGAGCCTACTGTAATTGGTGAGGCTTGTCATGCTTGGCTTTATCTCAAAAGGATAAAGAGAATTCCCCCTCCCTATCCATGATAATCCTCTGCAGGTTTTCTCTGTGGTGGGTTTTTTTTTCTCTTCTCCCCCCTCCCCCATCCTTTTTTTCCTTTAATATCTCAATCCTGTTTGACAGTGAAAAAATGCTCCATTGCAAAATACTGCTAGAAGTCTTGTATTTGAAAATGCACTATCTGAAACAATAAAGTTGCAAATGGTTTATTTGTTTATACTAGGGGGAGAGAGAGCCATCATGGTTGGGGTTTTGTGTCCCTTCTCACTACTTTCCCACTGGGAAACAAAAAATAGACCATCTACATCTGCTTTGAGTCAGTCACTTCTGTCTTCTGGTTTTCCAAGAATAGCCAAATGCTGCCATTGGTTCGCTAACTCTCAGGGAGAAAAACACCGTGGAGACTGTGGCATTAACGAAGCCTCTTGAAAACACCAGCCCAAATGCACGCTCATCATGAGTCACGTCTGAGTGCTCGGGCTATTTCATTCCTGCAATTCCTCCGCAACAGACACCCAGAAGATGCTGTTCCCCTGTCTCATATCTGCTAGAGTGGGACAATGCCTTGGTTTCAGGACAGAACCTGTGTAGGATCCATCTGCCATTGCAGCGACAGCATCAAGGGCCCTCAAAGCTGCTTTTCCCCATATATGACTGGAGAGTCAGGTAATTTCATGAGTCCTCAGCATCACTCATTGATAGCGTTTGAAGGAAGGAAACCTCCCCTTTCCCTTGCTTGACAGCACTCTCAGAACTCTTGCCCTCATCTGTCACTTTCTAATATGTGACTTCTGAGATGTTTTCAAGGGCAAGGCTTGAAAAGCTGGGACTCGATGAGAACCCATGACCTTCTGTAAAAATAGGTCAATTTGGGAGTTGAGACTTAAATCTGTGAGAAGCTCGTGGTGTACTGATGCCTGGCTGTCTTGTATTCTCCTAATAAAACCAAGTGATTCTGGATTTGTAGCTGGGGAAACCAACAACAAAACAAACACTGCAGTGGGGAAGAGGCAGGGAAGGGTAGTGGTGGTATCTTGTAGTGACAGCAAATGGAAGGACTCCCTAACTGCGAGGTTCTTATCTTGCTTTAATTCTAAAGACATGGAGCGTGCGATGAGAAAACGTCCTCCTGCCCTGCTACAGGAAGAGGATTCCGTGGCAAGGCCCTGAGAGAGGTGAAGGAAAAGCCCTTGGCGAGGTTTGTGTCTCCCTCCATTTTCTAGGAGCAGCCCTGACACGGCGAGCCCCGGGAGGCACCTTGGCCGGGCCGCAGGCGTCAGCCCGCCTCGGTGACTGGGGGCCGCGTTTCCTCGCGCTGCTCCAGGCGGCCACGACCTGCTGCCGCCGCCCCGTACGTGGGAGTTC
>VWZK01001609.1:481367-526606 GCA_013396935.1 Baryphthengus martii | reverse complement strand
CGAGGCTCTCCTGCCGAGGCTCTCCGCTCGAAGCCCGCCACTGGGAGCGATGGCCCGCGGCGGGCCCGACAGCCGCGGTCTAGGTGGCCCGGAAGGCGCCTGAGGCTGCTCGGTTCGGAAGCGGGGAGCTGTTACCGGGTAGGTGTGGGTGGGTGCTAGCGGGGCCCATCGGGCGCTGCAGGGCTGCAGTCGCTGGCACTTTGCCTTCGCTTCTCTGTTTGCTTTCCTTGAAAACTGAGCAGAGCTCTGCTGGCTTCCACTGCGTGTCTGCTGGTAGTCCAGGAAAAACTCAAGAGTTTCTGTAGAAGCCGTCGGATCCAGCCAGTGTCTCTGGTTGGCAGCGCTATCACTTTCTCTTCTGACTTTTGAGACTGGAGGAGGGGATATCCTGCAGGATCTATAACCTAGAAGTCTATTTGGCCCTGGTGCAGCGTACTTTGTGCTGGCCGGCAGCGGGTCTAGAGCGTGTTATTGACAAGTCACTTTGGCTTTTTAGTGTATGGACTTCGACATGCTTGATGTGGGAGAATTCCTACTGATTGTATCTTTGTATCTGATAGTTCGTTTAAAGCTGTTAAAATACTAACCTTTAAACCTAGAAACTTTCTTAACATTTGGACTTGGAAACAAATACAGGAGAGGTCTGATCAGTTATGAAAGAGGGCAGTTCCATGTTGACCAGTACTTAATTCTGTGTAAGCTGTGTATAACTTCTGAAATATACCTATTTCATTTGAAATTTCTCAGCAGAAAAGTGTGAGCATGATAGGTGTGTTGTAACCAGTTTTGAGCATATGAGGTAAAATGTAATTTGCTAGTCTACTAGGTCCATCCAGATGCTGTGGCAGCTTAAAGCACAAATTGCCTTGTGAAAAAATAGGAGTTAGTTTGTCCTCTAAGGTTGAATTCACTATGTGTGTGCAGTTGCAGGGATTGGGAGCTCTGGGGTCAGGCATTTGCTTTGTTAAAGAGCAATTTGTAAGATTGCAGTATGAAACACTACAATAAGAAATAGCTAATGTGGAAGAAGAGGTTACAGCCCTGTATGGTTAGTTTTTAATTCATATTCACCATGTGTTGGAAAAGGTAGCTTCAAGGCTTTTTGTTTGAAAACTTTAGACTGCTGGCAAGGAAACCGCAGGCTGAGACAAACTGCTTTTAAAACAAAGTTAATGTGACAACAGATGGATAAAACTTTCAACGAAGCATATAGTCTTTATAAAAACTGAATCTATCTATTCTGAGTTCCACTGAATACGGGAAGAGGTGAGTCCTTTTGGTCTTAAATGTAGCTTTTTTTTTTTTTTTTCAGAAGTACTGCTCTTCTATTCTGACAGAATAGTTAATTAGTACTGCCTTGCTGAGAAAGCTCATCATAAAGGTGCGGTGAGCTGTATCCTGCATGCACAGGAAGCTTTTGAAGGGGAGCTGATCTATACTATACGTAGGTCTTTACACAGCTGATAAATCTGCACCACCATGTGAGTCTCCTGCTGCGCTTAAAGCAGCAGTTAAGCTTCACTTGTCCATATTATGGGGTAAATTTCAGTGTTGCTTAAACTCTTTTTCCTGCACAAAGGGAAAAGACAGGCAAAAGCAAGCTGCCTGGTGTTTTGTTGAGGTCAGAAGAATTCTCTTGCTTCATAACTCTGGACAAGTTAAAGATGCAACAAGTGCCAACTTCCCTGAGAATAAGTAGGGAGATTAGTCACAAGTTAAAGCAGATTGAATCATATTTGGCTATTTTCCCTCTTTCCACCCTCTGCCGTGTGAATGTTGTCTAGACATAAACTAAACAGGCAGAACTGTGGTGGTCATCTTAGTCTTCAGCATCTCTTAAACTCTTTTTCACGATAAAACGCAGTAAATGCTATGTTGCTGTAGGACATAAATAAACAGAATTTAAAAAGTCTTAGATAATTGTAATCTGAATTCTGAGCATGGCTCATTGGTGTGTAGGAGGGAGTTTCTAAGCTAGCTTCAAATGACTTGTTGCTGGCAGACAACCCTCTGTGCTTAAAAAATAAGGTAGGTAGAAAGACTTAGAATGCTGGCAGGTTTTCTGTTACTTACAAAACTTCCTCACGTAAGGAATTCCGAGATCATAGTGTTGCTTTGATGCACTGAGGCAGTAATAACTGTAGCTATTCCCAAGTTGTTTTGTAGCAACAAAGGCAGAAGGATCCCCTAAGAACTTTACTTGTAGCTGTCTCAAGGCTGAATCCATTTTACAGTAGGCTAATTGCTTTTTTCAGTTCTTATTTAACCCTCAATGGGAATGGAACACTTAATCTCTTTTGGAAATGGTAATTTAGATGCATTTATTGCTTAAAGACTTGGCCAGTTGCACCTAAGGTTGCTAACCTTTTGTCTGTGTGTTCCTTCTATTGATCCTGTGTTTTCAGAATGGAATCTGGTAGTGGTTGTGGTCGGCATATAACAGTATAAATCTCCATTGCTTGGCACGTGGATGCCAGCGCTGCTGGGCTTGATGGGTTTAACGCATGGTGCAAACCAACTGGAGAAATAAGCAGTGGAATTCAGCTACCCCTTTCTTTCTTGGTCCCTCATCTGCCTTCTGAGCTTAAGCATGTGAAAGTGAGGTCTGCAGCCAGTGTGAAGAAGAGACAGATGTGCACATAAATGTGTCTATACCCCAGATCTGGATATTTTTTTTCTTGTGTGTTTATGTACGTAACTTGTCCCTGTTGGAAGTGTGGTAAAAAGAATTGTGTAGATAATGATGGAATTGGGGTGTAGAGGAAGAAAGACGTCTGCTTGAGTAAAGCTGCTTGAGTCTGTCCTCTTGTATCTGTGGCCTGGCAGCAAGCATACAAGAAATAGTGCTTTATAGACTAGTTAAATCTGTCCTGTTTGGATATTTGTATTCAGCAGCAGACTCAACTCTGCTTGTTGATCTTCTTATCTATTGGAAGAGCTGATCCCTGTTTTTCCTCTAATCCGAAACTCAAGATGGGCGAAGAAAATATGTTACAATATGGGGAAATGGTGCAACTAGGTTGTAAAATACAGTGGTAAAGTTGGGGAGGAAAAAAAATGGCCACTGTTGTGCATCAGTGTTGCAAGGGGGATGGGAAGAGAGGAGGCTGCCAAAGCACTTCCCCTGGTCGGAATGCTGCTTCAGCCCCACCACGTGCGCAGGAGGGGGTGAAGTCTTGCTCTGGCGCTCTGGGAACATTGCCAGTGACTGAAGAGGAGCCAGGACTGTACCTTGCTTGGGGTGATGGGCTTGTATGTACCTACAGAACCTGTCTGTCAAAGTCAAGCCCATTTAGACAACAGTTCACTTAACAGACTCTTGATTTCCTGATTTGTGTACCTAGTTATAAAAGTAGGTCATACAAATGTAGCTTCATATGAATTTTTTTTTTCCAGTGAAGCTTCTGAAATCGGTACTCTTTCCTAAACTAAGAGTTTAAGTACTTGAATTTGGATGTATAATGAGCATCCTTGGTATTCCACATGGCTCTGAGCCACATCTGTTTTCTTTGATGCTCATTTCATTTGTACACTGAGGTTTCAGTCAGAAACTAGGTAACTTGTAACTGAACATGCTTCCTCATAACAGCAACTCTTAAGGGCTCTGGCTGTTCATAAACAAACTGGTGGCAAAACTACATCTACTATTTCTTCATCTTTTCTTTTCTCTTCTCTGATATGACAGTTTCTATAAAATACTGGCCTCAAAATGCTGGAACTTTAAAAGCATTTTACAAGACAGTTGTACTACTTAATCAGTGTTTGATTGATACCACTTTTATGTAAGGACTTGCAATCTCCTTTGGGCTGGGAGACTTTCCTACAAATCTTCTCAGCAGTTAACACCTACCTAGCTCTTTTTGAAGAGAACCTGGAAACTTCATTGTGTCTGCAGTGTCTGGCTAAAGCTAGATCTGATTAGGTAAGATCTTCATAAGTATGCAGCACAGCCTGTGATCAATGAAATACCCTCTGGTTCCTGGCACTTATGTATTTGAAATGTTGAATCAAGATACAGTGACCTTTGTAGTGCAAACAAGAATGTTTTAGTCCTGTAGCTAGTGGTTTGAGGTTTCTTTTCTGTTCTAGGTTGACCACTAAGGAGTGCCTAAAGCTTTTTTCTACCCACTCTATCACAAAAAGGGTGCTGTGATAGAACTGAGCTGACCTTACAGCCAGCAGCTTTCAGAAGGGACAGTCCCACTCCTCAGCTGTGCATTCCTGCATCTTACCTTTGTGATGTGTATAGTACAGATTTTATAAGTTGTCTTAAAAGGTTTAAATTTGACAAGTAGCTGCTGAGGGAAAGTTGGTAGAAAATCACTGTCCTTTCTCTCCCCCTCCATCTTTGAGACTATTAACTTCCTTTTAAGATTTAGAGAAAGAATTTCAGCTAGGGGCTTGTCTAATGATTGGGTTTGTTCAGCTATTAAATGACTGAAGTTTTCAACAGAAAGTAATTTTAAAGCAGGTAGTTTTTGTATGGTCATGTCTAGCTCTTTTTTTTTTTTATTCCCCTACAGGAGCTTCGTTTTTTTCCCACTGCTGTTTGTTGTTATGTTTTCTTTTGGTGCTAATGGAAGTGACTAGAGATGTACAGTAAAATGGGTTGTTCTCTGAAATGCTGTTACAGCTACAGACTTGTAGCCAGCTGGCGTCTGCTAACAAGCTCTAACCTGAGGTTTTTGTCTGTTGTGCCTGATGAAAATGCTTCGGTGCTTGTGAATAGAACTGGAATGACATCTAGCTATACATTTGTAGGACTTGGATTTGTGCTCCAGTCTTGAAGCTGATATTATACAGAATGCTCAGTTGTGCTGGTGAGAGACTTGTCTCCTCAAATGTGGTAAAATGTCAAGCACAATTTAAAATGCTAATATTGCTTTAACTACCCTGGCTTGTGGAGAGAAGACTCCAAATGGAAGTCCAATGCTTACAAGTTTGGCAAAGAATAATAGAGAAGACAGCAGTGGTTTAAGTTAGGTTGCAGTAACTTCCTCTTGAGACTGAAATGCAGACAAGTTGCTGGTACCATGGGTAGCGCTGCTGGACCGCACCGTGAGGCTTAATATAAAATGTGGTCAGACAGTAGAGTGTGTTGGACACATTAATTCTTCTATTCGCACACTGTATCCCTTAGCCTGAGAGGAGCAACTACTCATGAATATGGAGAGTGAAAAGTAGTGAGTTAACTTATTTTTAGTTTTCTGCAATCCTGTGGAAACAGAATGCAAGGGAAAAAGCACCCTTTAATTCTTTATTAGGTTTGCTGCAAGTTACATGAGGCGTTTTGCCTTTCCCCGGCTTGTTCTCAAAGCTTTCCTTTGCAGAACAGGACCTGTAGATTCTGGATTCCACAGGATAAACTGGATACACTGCGTGGCCTCACTGCTGATGGGCTGGAGGGGAGAAATTGAAGAGCTCTTCAGACAGAAGTATAGGCCTATCTTTTATAGGTCCACTCAAGCTTTTGTTACCTGCTGTTAAACTGACTTCTGGTAACGGCTTCTGAGTGCTAGGTACTTGTAAAGGAGAAGACAGTTGAAGCAGCGTTTGACTGAATAGCAGACCACTTAGCAGGTATAGGAAACTCCTGGATGTACAGAAAGCTCCTATGGGTTTGGCCAAAGTTAACGGGCTTGCCCTTGCCCGCAGGGAGCCAACTGCCTCTCAAATGCGGAAGCGCTGCGTTTCTTGAGGAAAGCCTTGTAGCATTGCTTCAGGGGTTCTGTGGGTGCCCTTAGCATCCTTGTGGTTCCTGGTTGCTTACTGATGCTGGGTGGTTGTTATTTAAATAGCTTTGTTTCCTCTTTCTCCTTCTGGGGTGGTGCTTGATAAGTGAATCTCCCTATCCATGAGGGCCTCGTCCAGCTCAGCATGCAAAACCCAAGTTAGCATACCTCTGTTTTGTTTCTCTGTCCATCCTACTTCAAATGTTATATCAGGTGTTGACCTCGCTTATTTTGGAGGAAAAGTTAGGTTAAACTTGGTCTCTTTGAGCAGAAAATCCTAAATAGGTACCCTGTCTCTGGATAGATGCCACTCAATTACACGTACTTGCTTGGCTTTAGAAATGTTAAATTAATTACTTGTTTTTGCTCACTGCCAGAAAGTGAGCAGTCAGATTAATGATTGGTTTTATTCTGAAGTCAACAGTCAATACAATGTTTAGAAATGTTTATTCTTTTGTCCTCTTATTAGTACAATATTTTATATTTGGAGATCTCTTCAAACTGTTTTTGTTAAGCTCATGGCTTAAATTGTATATCGAGCACTGCCAGTTCTTCTGGGAATAATGAACTCCTGAATATGTAGAAATATTAATGTTGTAATCAGATCTTTTAAAGGACTGAAGCAAGCTTTATGTGCAGAGAAGAGGGCGCTCTGATTCTCCAGCAAAATCAGATTTTGCAAGATGCGCATGGGGCTTTGATCACTGTAAAGACTTCTCTTGCCATGGTCTGTATAGGGAGGGAGATTAGATATAGCTGGAATTCTCCTTAGGCTCGGAGCTCTAAAAAACCCAGTTCATTTGTTGTTCTCATCTAGTAAATGAATGTTTGTGCTGGGTAACGAGTGCTATTTAATTCTGATTGTTGTATGTCTGTGTGTATACTTATGGCTATCAGAATTTTATATCAAACTATACCATCATTTAGCTAAAAGATAGGGATGCAGTAATATATTGGAGAACACAGGGTCTTGTTTCTTTTGTGAGGAAAGTAGTCTGTAGGTGAAAACTAAGTTAATGTCACATTTTGTTTAGTGACTGCTTATGGAAATGACAAAACTATAAATGGGAATAAAATGTGAATTAAAAGGGTGAAAGCCTTGAAGTGAAATCTGAAGTTTAACTAGTATTCTGAACACTTCTTAAGTGCAGCCTAATAACTATTTACAGATCAGTCACTTCAGCAACAGATAAAAAGCCTTACGGGCTTCAGCAAAAGTTGCACGGGAAGTCTTAACTCCGAGTGGAATTTCAAAAGTTGAATTCAGGACTGAGACTTTTCTTGTGGCTTTTGGCCACCTTTGACACAGCTGAAAAATTCTCTTCAGAACATCTGCGTTGGCTGCCTTTCCGTGGGCACAAATAATCTTTGCAGCATGTGGTCTTGCAGGTTATTGTGTACTGCTGCTCACATGTGAGCCACAAATGTAAACAGCCTTTTTTCCTTGTATGCAGGTAGGATAAAGTTTGGCTTTCGTGACTGATTGGTATCTTGTTGTGCAAGAGTAGCTGTTGGAATCTGACAAGTTAAGTCAGGAGGTCTGTGTTGGCTAGTTGAGCCGGTTTTCTCCCATCTGCCATACTGTCAAACTTGCATCAGTTTTTCCAAAATGGACCCAGTGCTGTGTGCTAACCTTCAAGTAAGATTGTACCCTGTGCTTGGTTTAGTTTTCAAGTTATTTAAAATTTTCCTTTTTTTATTTGTAGCTAACCAAATATTGGGTATGACACAAATCATGCAACTTATGCGTTTTCTAGTCTAGGTCTTACATTCCTGTAGCCTGGGAAAAGAGAAGGAGAGTTGGCTTTGGTTCTCCAGTGATAGATCCACTTAGCATGCTGCTGTGGTGCTTTGAGATCTTGTAGTCTAGCTATTCCTTTTTTCTGTGTTGCTAGACTTTTTTCTGATAAGTCTCCACACAAAGTTCGACTGTGTTTAAACCTTCACTTCTGGTATGATCAATATTTTCTGTATGAAAGAAACTGTTAAATGCTGGTTTTGTGTATTCTTATGGACATTTGACCATATGTTCATTAACTCCTTTCTTACTCTTTTTTGAAAGGCCCTTCCTTCTTCCATGATGATAGTAGCTGTCTACTGCCCGGTGATAGCAGCTCTCTTTATCGTTTTGAAGATGGTGAATTACCGTTTGCACAGGGCACTGGATGAGGGAGAAATTGTGGAGAGGAATGCCAGTGAGCATATGGACAGAGGTGCAAAACCAGAACAAAGCAATGTTTCAGCCAAGAGGAAAGACAGCAATGGGCCCAGGTAAGGCGTCTGCTGATGTTACTGCTTCAAATGATAAACAGCCCTGTGTCTTCATCAGATGTGCAACTGGAATGATGGCTGAAATAAACACTGAGGAGTGTAGATGCAGAGCTCTGTAGTTCTGAAAGGCTGTTTAAATCTGGTCTTTAAAAGCAGACTTATTTGTGTATTAGGTTTGAAATGATGGATTCATGTTAACTTCCTGGTTCCTCCCACAAAGGAGTTCCAGAACAATACTGAAAATACTGGAAGCACTGAAACAATAGCGTGGAAAATGTGTGCTGATTAGGTCACTAAATACTTAATGAACATAACCGGTACAGGGATTCTTATTTCGGCAGTAGAATTAATTTTAAAAATCTAGCTGCCAAAGACCACATACTACATGTTAAGTCTTTTATCACTAAAAGGAAATCAGATTGGGTTTCAATTTGTCTAGTTTTGCAAAAGCAGGAGTTCAAATACAATGCTTGACTCCAGTCATAGTCTTACTTCAGGAGAACACTGTGCTGTGAATTTGGAAATTCTGGACGGGCTCAGCTGAGTAAAGAAGATGATAATTCTGAAGTACTGTCAATAGGAGGTTATTCCTTTCCACAGATCTTTTACTGGTGCCAGTATAAAAAAAAACAAAACCTGGAGATTTTTCTCTTTGACCAGACTATTTGGAGAAAGAGCAGCAAAAGATGACTCATCAACAAGGCCAGCCTAACCAGTCTGATCAGACTGTGGATGTGTTATGAGCTCTATTATCGAAGCCTCTTCCTGGCTCCAGATAATTGAGGCCATTGTAAGAGTTAGACTGCAACCTTGTTGTTAGCTTTTTAAAGACCTTTCTCTCTTCTGTGAGTTTCTGGTACTAGTAGCCATGAGTACTTTTCAAGGTGAGGCACTTAACGTGCTGTCCTGACTCTTTAAAAGGTTGTGGGGGTTGTTGGACTGTTTTTGTGGTGGTGTTTTTTAGTAATAAAAAACAAACAAAAGCCTAAACCTTTTAGATGGAGACACATACTATAAGGAAATGTAATTAAAAGAGACCTCTTAAGTCTATCTATCTGGATGCTTAAAGAAAGGAGATGTTAAATTGATGCTCTTTAAAATGTGCAGCCTAGAGGTAAAAACTTAACTGTGCATATGGACAGCTTCTCATGAGATGGGTCTTGAGTTCTTCCATATCGGCTCTCAGCTCGGGTATTGTTAGTAAAAACCTTTAAAGCTGATATACAGTAACTTCTTGTATCAATCTTTTATAACCTGACCCTTTTTCCATCTTGTGTTTGGTAACTGAACCTGCTGATTTTAATTGACTCCATTTAGTCACCATATACTTTACTAAAACTGTATTGAGCTGCTCTGGCAGGGTGTGTGCCTAAATGTATATTAATGCTTATTCTGCTTAATAAAATTCATGAAAGTAAACTAGTGGTCTCTTCTGTTTGAGTGGAACCTTGCTGATGCATGTTTTAGCTGTGATCCTTAGATGTCTGGGTTGATTTGATATTTTTTTCGGTTGTGTGTTGGGGATTTGTGTGGGTTTGGGTTTTTTTAAGCCATGTAGTTTTTCCTTCCACAACAGTAGCCAAGACTTGGCAAGAGACTTCTTTCAACCAGTATTGTGAATTACTTCTGGATATTTCAGAAGTTCTGTTTTGTCTAAGGACTAGTTGACATGGGACAAGTTACTGCATTGTAAGCATTTGTGAGCTCAAAAGTAGAGGTTAGTTTGATGCTGTGTGTCCTGCTTGCCAACTAAAGTTTCATTAACTTTTATATGATCCTTGTTCCCACTTTCAGGTCTCTTAACTAGAACTGGGAACAAGGTCAATGCAGAAATTACGGAGTTACTTTTTGGTAAGTGGGATGTACAGTATATACTAATCTTTGCCTGGTGGCTTATGAGAACTCTGGGATAACATTCAAACCAGTAGAGGGGAGAGAGAGTGAGTGTCTAATACTGAGCTGTCACCTTAGTAAGTTAAATCAGAACACTAATAAAAAAGCTGTCTTGGAAGAAAGTGTGTGCAGGATTTTCCGTATTGTTTTGTTTTTTCTAAACTGCTCCCCTAGCATAAAGTGGATATAGGGGAGGTCTAAGACATACGACCTTAAATATTTACATAATCAGAGTATTAGTTTTGACAGCCTAGGCTACAGCGTATGATACCAAATAAATACATACAGTGTGCAAAGCTGCCCTGGGGTTTTCACTCCACTACACACACCCTCCCTTAGCTGACTTTAGATATGAATATTGGTATTTTTGAAGGATTAAACAGTAGTTTGGTTTCTGTTCAATAGTTATGTTCAGGATTCTGTTCATTCTGAAGATGTTTATCTGCGAAGCGGTGCTTTTAGGTATCTGATGAAAATGGTTTGTTGTCGTTTGTAGGCTTAAATGAACTGCTTGTTTATCTTCAATTCATATTGGTTTGTGAATAGGATCAAACTCTCGAGGGTTTTTTAATCTTTTTGTGAAACTTTGGCATGCTGAAGAGCAACTTACTGTTCCCTAAAAAATGCCTTTTTTTCTTATCTTCTTTATAAAGCTTTTCTAGTTAGTATTTTTGAAAGAAGCTAGTATTAATTTAGAGAGGAATGTGAGTTGTCATCTTCTGTAGCTTCTAATGCAGTTGCTACTTTTGTGTTTAGGAGGGGGTGTCAGTAAGCCTTCTGTGAGGCTTCATGAAAGCAAGTAATGGGGATACAGGCTCCTGATCTCACATAAAAGGCAGAAGGAACAGTGCAAGCATAATCTTTGGGTATCAGTGGACCTACATTGATGCTTTAAAATACTTAAGTCAGCCTTGCTTTTGGAAATAAGAACATGGCTTCTTTCTAGTATCAGTGACTACTATGGTTCAAAGTATCATAAAATTTTAACCTGGGGACACTGCTGTCCCTGATCTCCATCAGCATGGGAGAGCTGTAATCATGATGCTACATGAATTGCACATGTACTTCTTCTAGAAGTAAAACTTAACAGCTGGGGAATGTTGCATCTTTGAGTTACAGTTTACTTAAGTATGAGCAGGAGAAAAAATAAAAAAATCCCTGTAACTGTTGCCCTACCTTTGCTGTTTCTTCTCTCTGTCTTGTGTGGCTGGCAGACCTGCTCTTGAGTTTGGAGTTATCTTGCCTTTTTAACTCCATAATTAGTGATTCAGGCTTTAAAGAAAGCTTGTCTTAATGCTTGAAACTGATCTAGCATTTGCAGTACATACTGTGGTGGTCATGTGGTAGTGTTTTTTTAACAGTGTCCTGACTAGTTATCCTGTCATTTTAGTTGGAAATTAAGAACAGAAGATGATGTTCAAAAGAATAAAACTCTTCCTCTCTTTTGTCCTGTAATTCAAAATTACTCCTTCCGAGACTGGAAGTTTCAGTCTAAATACCAGATTTCTTTAGTCAGCCCAAGTCAAGTTTTAAGCTTCTGAATTCATACAGACTTACAACCTCTTCAGACTGTTGGCTGGTCTGTGACACAATACTACTGTAATATAGCTGCAGAAAGTAATTTGAAATGGGGCAGTTTCTAATAATTAGAAATAGTAGTTTTAGTTTGTGTGGCATCTGAATGCATCTTCCACAGCAATCTCCATTGCAGGTAGCTGGAGGGAATTTCTTCAGTCTTCTCGATCTGTGCAGTCGTTTTATGACACTGTACAGTTTGCAAGCAAAACAGTGTAGCACTTCATCTGAGATACGAAGCCAGCAAACTAAGAAACTGATTGTAGAACTTAACAGCAGAAAGGAATGGCCGCAACACTAGCAGAAAATGGCTCATAAAGGATTCTATGGGCTGTTGTAGACCAGATCCTTATGCATACAATGATTAATCCTAGAAATCTGTACTTCCTGCAGACCTCATTTGTTGTTGTTTGTTACTGGCTGTTGTTAATCCATTAGTTGGTATGTGCTGTCCCAGAATATAGTAGCTGTGAGTAGAGTTACGGTGGTGGTGGATTCTGTGGTTGCCTAAGCTGTTAGCTGTTGGCTCACTGCTACACAAAGTCACCTCCTCCTCCAACCCTGACTAACTACCCAGGTCTATGCATGAGAGCTTATTTGAATTGACTTCCTTTTCTACTTCATAGGACATACTTTAGTCATATGCAGTTTCTCAATGAATTATTCAAACAGGAAAGGAATTTCATCTTTTTGTGAAAGGCATTCTTTGTTATATGTTTGGTTGTCATCAGAATGTGTGCTGTCCTTAAACATTAAGTGAGAATTTTTCAGTTTAGTCTTTTTTTACATTACGTCCTTATGTGTTCTGAAAATGCTTGTGCAAGGAATATTTTGTTTGGCTAAAGCTGGTGGAAATCATTGAACCTGAATTCTGTATCTTTGGCTTTTTCTTTACCTAGTTCTACCTTAGCATAATTGATATCAGGTCATAGCAGGCTCTGTAACAGCTTTCAATAAGAAAAAAGCACATTCATGGCTCACTAAGCTCTACCAAAATGGTGCCTTTTCACGTCTTTCTTCAGTCTGCTGAAGTCAGACTGTAACTGTGCTGCTAACTCATGGATCACTGTTTCTTAAGTTTTTACTGAAGTAATATTTTTCTGAACTTCAAACTGTCTTTTTTTATCTCTTTGATATAGAAAGGTTCAGGAGCCTCCTGTATAATCTAGGATGGTTCCAAAGGTCGTACCTTTATGCCTCTGTACAACCGAGAAGGAAAAGGATTGTGCCTGTGTTCTTTCTCGAGCAAAACGTTGGAGTGAACTTGCCACAGCTCTGAATCCTTGATTGTTGGGAGGCAGTTTATCTTTGGGCAGGAGCAGAGAGGGTCATTGTCAAATTACACTGCAGTTACTGCTGTTCAGAAGTCTCCTGGATCAAGATGATTGAAGAGAACTGTGTTGGGAGAGGAGAAAGGATCTCAACTTCTTTGCAATTAGCAAATACTGCTGAGTTGGATCTGAGTTGTAGTCCCCAACTCATTTCACACTGCCTTTTCCTAGCGGACAGTCCTGCTTGGTTTTATTTCATAGGTATCTGTCTTTGACTAGCTGAATTATTATGTTGAATTGCAAGTTGGTGATAGTGATTTAGAAAACACTTTCAGGATTAGTAAGTATTGGTTTGAAAGGGTGAAATAACTAGGATATGTATATTATATCTTGAAATATTTCTTGGTGGGGCCTGTAAATTATCTGCAGGAAAATTATTTTCTGGTACAAAGAAGTGGTTTGCATCACTGGGAGAGATACCATGTGGGCCTATATGCCTCAGCCTTTCCAATAACTTTTACTGGCACTGTGTGGCTTTCTTGGTTAACCCATCCTTACTTTTGCTTCTAGATCCTGTCTAAGGAAAAGATCAGAAGTCTTCTCTCTGCTCTTTGCAAGAGTTCTCTTTAGTACTCTTTCAATAGATTGATTGGTATTATAGTTGGACAGATGATCTGAAAGTTACCTATGTGTATGAATAGATGGAGAGAATTTAATATGTCAGCATTTCACAATGCCTTGTAGCTCCTAAGTGGTCATGGTTTGTGTTGGCTAGTGATAGCGGACTTCACAAGGCAGCAGCTTTGTGACAGTATTTAGAGTGCTCCAGCTCTGACACGCAGGATTGCCATCTGAGATACCAGGTTGTAAAATTGTTTTGAATCTGCACTCCGTGTGGACAGACAAGCTGCTGTTTAATTGATACAGTAATGTCTTGTTTTGTTTCATTTATGTTTCTCTCAGTGACCCTGGTGGAGGGATTGAGATGTCAGAGTTCATCCGAGAAGCAACTCCTCCTGTTGGCTGTAGTTCACGCAATTCTTACGCTGGGATAGATCCTAATAACCAGGTAAGAATTAAAGCTACTTGCAGTTGTTGCTTTGGTACTCCTGGCTTTGCAATCTGTAGAGTTATCTTTGTTTATTTTTTACTGTTTTATCTTCTCGAAAAATGGTTTTAGTATAAACACCTTTCTGTATCCCTTACCTGCTTCATTAGGATACCATTGCACTCTCCCAGCTGCATAGCTCTTTCTCATCTCATCTTGTATTTATGTTAGGAATGGCTGCATTTTGTACTGTCCTATCAGGAAGTAGTCCCTTTTGCTCAGTTAGCTTTCTTCTGATTTAGTAAATCAAAATGGCTCAGAGCACACTCAGATAAGTACCAAGACCCACTGTGGTGGGCTTCCCTATTCCTTTTGGTATTAATGATCCTTATGTTTTGACTTGTTTTTTCTTTTTCTTGTTCTGTCATTTAGATGCTTAATTAGCTAACTTCAGTTGTGCTGAATTTGACGAGGCTTCTGTTAAGTCGTCTTAGAATGTATCCACTGCTGATTATCTTTTACAATGTTAGATGACTTTAAGTTATTTGTCAGTTCAGATTCTGTAGTCAGAAATGTTAATTTGCTGAAGTACAAAGCAGGATAAACTGATAGAAGTGGAAAGACTAAAACTATTTGGTTTTGCATCACATCTGCAGAATATCACTATTTTGACACTTCAGTGGGGTAGGAAGAAAGCAATTAATAGTGACTGCTGTGCACTAGATAGAAGTGATGAAGGATGTAGCTTTATTAGATTTTAATGCAGCTTCATTATGCTCTAGTTGCTCTTCCTTCTATTTGGCTTGTGACGTTTAACCAGCTGTGACATCTTTCTTTCACCAGTTCCTCATGAGAAGTAGGTGGACTGGCCAGACTGCATGATTATGTTGACAATGGGCAATGCAGCATCGTATTAAAGATACAGAAGCTATCTTTGAATGACATAGTAATCCCACACCAAGGATTTCCATATCGAGTCCTTCTAGCTAGCTCTCTGAGCAGTGTATCATGGAGTGCAGTGTTATCCTACCGTTGGTGTTTTATTTAAGTCATGCTCCGTTATGCTGTGTAGATACTCTTTAAGAGAGCAGGCATTTAGTAGTCTTCAAAGGAATAGGAAGCGATGGTCCGTGCAGGAAGACAGAAATAGGCTGGGGATCATGTTTCTCTGACTGGTCTTTGGAAAAGAACTATTCCAAACATACATGGTAAAGCATGTGAAGCAGCTCTCTCTTCTTTTCTGTGTGCTTTAATGCTGACACAGTAACACAGTTAAAGCTGCTGTGAAAGTATAGTGCTTAAAATGTGTTTGTGCTGTTAAAATTAGTGCTCACTAGTCCCCTTTTGAATTTGCAGCATCAAAAGGATATGTGAACAATAAGCAGCTGAGATCTTTTTTTTTTTTGTGTGTGTGAAATAGCTTTCCTATGCTGATGCAAGGCATGTTACTGAAGGGGGAAAAGGTTGCACCATGGCAAAATGACTAACTGAAAGTGTGCGTGACAGTGGAGTAAAGAAAAGGCTTTAAACAAGCTCCAGCTGCTTTTTTGGATTACATGTAGCAGTGTCGCTGTTTTTTCTGTAGTGTAACTGCATAAAATCTGTGTACATCTTCAGATTGCCATGAATTTGCTGTGCTTGCAGAGAAGAATTTACAAAGTTATGCTCTTTTCCCCAGAGTTATTTGAACTAGGCATTTCTGAAAACCAGCATCCAATAAGCGTACACTGAAGTCAAATTGCCATCATTTTGATGTATCTTGAGTTCAGATTCTGGGTTTGAGTGCTTCTATCTTAGTTCTCAATGATTTGTTTGACACGTACATTTTTGTGTGCTATTCTTTGAGAGAGGTGATACTGGAAGTGTTGTTAAAGGAAAGACTAAACTATATTTAGCACCTCTGCTAAATAATCTGCTACAGATTACAGAACAGATATAGAAAGGCAGACTGCAAACCTAAACAACTAGGTAATTTTCATATGAGGAGGTGCAAGTCTGTTTGGCCAGTGAACATGGCTGAAAAGCAGTTACTGTAACTTTGAGAGGTGATTGTAGCTGATATCGAAGAATATGTCAAGGAATACTGCAGTCCTCCACTAACCAGGTTACTTGCTTTGAGGTAACTGTAATCTGTGTACTTGTCTTCAAAAGAGAAATTGCATTTGCAGGAAGGAGAGGGAGGGAGGAATAAGATGCAGTAAAATGATTAGGTTAAATTGATTTTAAGTTTATTCACTCGCCAGCAGGGATCATCCTGCCATAGCCCATGTTCAAGCTGCTGCAGCTTTCTATGTACCAGCACTTAGGTTCTTGTGGTTTCCTGGTCATCGGATCAACTCTGACAGACTTGAAAGCTAACCCTGGTAAAAATACATATCTCTTCCAATGGGAGTACGTTCTGGATTTCACCATATTGCACTACATTCACTTGGTTTTCGCTATATTGAACAGATAAGTTTTATAATAATCTGGTGTTTCCTGTAAGTGTTTCTAGGCAGCCGTGATTATTTCATTAAACATTCAGATTTACAACAGCAGTTACTAGCATACCACCACACCAGGAGCTTGTTTCCATGTTAAGCATTTTCAAGGAAAATTCCTAGATTAGAAACGGTTTTTAAAATCAGTATAGTAAAATCTTGAAGTACGTTGACTATAAACCAAAATAATAGAGGTATAGTTGGATGCATAATTAAATGCCTTATCAGCTCTGCTTGCGGTGGAAGCATTTGGAGTCAAAGGATTTTACAGCACTGAGCTGTTGGATGCTCTTGCGCCTCTGAAAATCTCTCCTAGATATATGGGAAATGCAGGCATTGCAGTTGCAGGAAGTGACCCAATCTTTGTCTCCTATAAGGTTGTAGCTTTTTACATAATTCTCTGTTTCTAGGTTGGATCTGGGTTATCTCGTCTGGGAACAGCAGCAACCATCAAAGGTGAGTTTTTGCTGCTAATTAAAATTACCTTTCAGTAGCGCTTCAAATCACTATTGTTTATTGCAGTTGTTTGTAAGTGCTGTCTGCCTTCAAAACTGCTTTGTGAGCCAAGTACAGCATTTACTAACTGAAAGAAATCTTCCTTGGAGTTGCAAATTATGTGCCTGAAACACTGGGAGAGAATATCCTGTAATCCCTGCTCTTGTTTTCCATGTAACAACAAGTTTTTCCGTTTTGTTTTAAGTGCAGAGCCAAGGGGTTTGTTTGAGTGGACTTTTCCCTGCAATTTTGAGTTCTGTGCAGCCGGTCGCCCTTCTGGTGTTCTGTTTCAGTGACTTGATTATTTCTAGCTGCTTGGCATATAGCAAGAATATTGTTCAGGGCAGCCCTTGTGAAGTCTTCTGAGACAAAAAAATACCTTTATAATATGACAAGTTCCTATCTTGTACATTTATTAAGCCGATAATATGACACAAGCAAATGAGATGTGAATTTCTGTCACCTTCCTGATTTTTCCTTACCTTTTTTATCCTTACAAGTATTTTGTTGCAATCTACCCTTCATTTTTATTGGCAACTGTGCAAAAAGGAACTGTTTAGATAGACCTTTAAGAAAAAAGTTTATTTCCATTGGATTCTGTGTAAGATACTTTTCCAGTTCTTCATAGAACATCTGTGTAGTTGAATGAAGTTTATTTACAAAATAAAGGAGAGTAGACAATACTTATCCCCAAAAGGTAATGAAATCTTGTGTTACTTGTAATTATTATTTACGTTCAAATGAAGGAACAAAAGCCATGTTCTGTCATGACAGGTGAGAAATCTGCAGCAGTGTATTTAAATGTATGTTCTAAGTACTAGTGCTTAAAGTATTTTTGGTTTTTAATTCACAGGAGATACCGACACTGCCAAGACCTCTGATGATATCAGTTTGAGTCTTGGCCAGAGTTCTAGCCTATGTAAGGAAGGGAGTGAAGAACAAGGTAAAATTTCTTCTTCTGCATACTAAACATAGTATTTTGTTACCAAAGTCCCTTTGCTTGACATGCTAAATAAATGCATGTAATTTATTGATGGACTCTAAGAAAGTTTCTGGGATGCATAGCATGAATACTTTATCTTTGTTCTTTGGCTGTGTGTGAGTTGTTCTGGCATCCTTCAGCAGTTAAGAAATACTTGCTTACTGCTGAAAGACAGCCAGGTTATGTATCTCTGGAGGATCTTTCTCATACAGAAGGTGGTCTGGGATCCATGGGCTTGACTGTAGACTTGGCTTCACTTGCTAGTACAGCCAATTAAAAAAAAATTAAATCAGGCATGTTTTTCTGCCAAGTAGATAGTGCTACACAGAAATCTGTTTCTGGACCTGTAGAGATGTGTGTGTGAATATATCTATATATAAAGTATGCAAGCTATCAGGGTTTTGTAATTGTTTTTTCCTAGTATGTAAGGAAACTGCTGCCTTGCATCCTTCAGTTGTCCAGTTTTGTTTCAAATCTCATTTTTCACTTAGCTTCATTGCCAGGAAAAAGTCTAGTCAGATTAAAACAGAGCTTAAAACTGTAGGGAAGTCTTTTGTTTGCTGTTTTTGAAGTACCCGATGATTAGTAGGAAACTAACTCTGGAAACACTGTAGTTCATTTTGGTCAATCTAATCAAACTGGATTCCTTTCAGTCGTTACTTTTTCTGCACTGAGTCCCATAATACGTTTTAAATAAAGGATTACAAGTGGCCGTGCTGTTGTAATAGGCAGTAGGGTTCTACAACTTTCAGCTGAGTAACAGAACTGTTTGTGATGTCTCAAGCTACTTGTGTACAAATACACATTAGTAAAAAAACAGCATCTGTGTTAACTTAGCCCCCAGGTCTTCTATTTTCAGTGACAATATCCAAACGGAGAGTAGCCTCACTTTCAATACTACCTGCAGGTGGACCCTTTTACAGGAGACCGCTTGTGAGGGGTAACAGAAACAATTGTTCTGACCAAGAGCTAATAGTAAATCCTCATGACTTGCTTTAACAGCACCAGTTTTAGAGGAGGGAAAACTCGGTAGCTTTGTAGGGAGTCTCATAGAACCAATAGACCTGTGCCAGTACCTTCATCCTTGCTTACTTAATGTCTGGTCAGAAAGGTGATTTTTTTTTCTTGGTGTTTTTTTTGTTATTTTGTTTCAATTTAAGGTCATGAGATTTACCATTTCCTTTAATAATTTTGAAGTTTGTTATATAAACAATTTACTGCATAAATAAAGCAAAAGGCAGGGTACCTTTTTATAATGAAGACATTTTGGGATAAGAGACACATGAGCAATGGAGGAGGTCAAGGACTTGTCAGAAGTGTATTGTCTTTTATTAGCTGCTAAGATTAAGCTGGTGTTGATGTTTTCGGTTTTGTTTTTGTTTTTTTTTTAAAAAATCTTTATCAGGTTTACCCAGATGCTAGGAAGCATTTTAAATGGTAATGTGATGCATAGTGCTTGCAAATGGATTTGTCAGTTTATTTACTTTGTCTGATATAAACAAGCAGTTGTAAAGCAGATTGTATGACTTACATGAACATTCTACATGAATATTTTTTTAATATGTACTTAAAACAGATTTGGCAACTGATCGGAAGCTTTTTCGTCTGGTGTCGAACGACTCTTTTGTCTCCATCCAACCTTCATTATCCTCTGGACAGGATTTGCCAAGAGACAACAGCGACAAAGTGTGCCTCTCAAACAACCAACTCATGGACCAGTCTAAAACCAGCGCGTGTGAGACAGAAGTAGCTTCACTTGTAACTCTGCATTCTCACTCCTATAGGAAGGATCATAGACCACGAGGTGTACCAAGGACTTCTAGCTCTGCTGTCGCTTTTCCAGATGCTTCGCTAAATGACTTCCCTCTCTATCAGCAAAAACGAGGACTAGATCCTGTCAGCGAGTTAGAAGCTTCCAAGCCTCCTTCTGGATCCAGAGAGTCCTTGGCTGAGAACTCTTGCATTTCAGGAGTTTTTCAATTAGACGACATTCTGAAAAGTAGCAGCCCTCAACCATTGGCTAAGAGTGGGAAGAGCAAATCCTTGAAAGCAGACAAAAGTGTGGACAGTCTGAGAAGCCTGAGTACTAGAAGCAGTGGTTCAACAGAAAGCTACTGCAGTGGGACTGACCGTGACACGAACAGTACCATCAGTAGCTATAAAAGTGAACATACTAGCTCAACGCATATAGAAAGTGTGTTGTCGGAGCACGAGGAGGAGTCTCCTAGAGAAGAGAAAAAGGATGGTAAGAAAAAGGACTGTGGTGTTGACTCAGAGGATGACAGTAGTTCTACTGACAAAAGGACTAGTAGCAAGAGGACTGCTGTGGAAGTGAGCGCCAGCTGTGGTGCTCAGGAGGGAAAGGGTTCTAATGCATCTGATGAGATGCACAGTCAGAAAGGTCTTGGTGCCTCTGCTTCAGAAGAGGCCAATAAGAACCCCCATGCCAATGAATTGACTATACAACCTGACAGGCCACCTGGGAAGGCTGCTGAGCAGAGAGATGAGCAGAGTGAGAAACTAGCTATGTTAGTAGACTCAAGAGCTTCTAAAGAAATGAGTGGAAAACAAAAAGATGGAGATGTTCGACCAAAATCTTCTAGTTTAATACATCGAACAGCCTCTACCCACAAGTCCAGCCGGAGAAGGACAGGAAAAAAGCGGGCTAGTAGTTTTGATTCAAGTCGGCACAGGGAATATGTTTCCTTCCGAGGTGTATCTGGTACTAAACCTCACAGTGCTGTGTTTTGTCACGATGAGGACTCCAGTGATCAAAGTGACTTGAGCAGGACATCAAGTATGCAGTCAGCTCACCAGTTCAGCAGTGATAGCTCTTCCAGCACCACCTCCCATTCATGCCAGTCTCCTGAGGGAAAGTACAGTGCTCTAAAGACCAAGTACGTTTCTAAAGAACGTGGGGGCACGGACCCTGAAAATGCTCACAAAACGCACGTAAGCTCTGAAGGAATTAGCAAAAAACGATCTACGCGTCGGACTTCGAGCACAAACAGTGCCAAGAATCGTGCCAGAGTGTTAAGCCTGGACAGTGGTACTGTAGCTTGTTTAAATGACCCAAATAGTTTAATGGCACCAGGTAACATAAAACAGTTAACTACTTCGAAATCTGATTTGGAAGCCAAAGAAGGAGAGGTGCTAGATGAGCTATCTCTGTTGGGAAGGGCTTCACACTTAGAGTCAGTCACTCGTTCTAGGAATAGCTTACCAAGCCAGGCTACGTTTCCTGAAGGGGAAGAGCAAGAATCAGCAAGTGGAGGTAAGTAAATGACCTAGCAGAAGTACCTTGCTGTATTTTGTTTGAGTCTGGTCTCTATGGCTACAGTTACGGCGTCTTCCTGTTTCTTCATTCTTGCCGACTAAAGCTGACAAAGCGTTTCCTTTGTAATGTCTTGGAAGATCGACAGCAGTGGGAGTAGAATTCAAACAAATGTTATAAAATCTATAGGTTGAAGTGTTACGGGCTTGCAGCTGGCAGTTGTTAACCAGAGGTGTATCTTAAAATTATCATTTTTGATCAAATCAGACCCGCTTCATAGTACTCAAACTCTAAATTATGTGTATTATTTTAAAAGTTAACAATAAGAGAGACTACATGTTTGAAAGATTGTACAGTCAGAATATTAGGAAGGAATTGATTGAAGTTACTGCTGCCTCTTAGACGGAACTCTCTGGCATGGCTTGTGGTGGTATGAAACCCCTCTCCCCCCAGAAAAAAAAACAAACCAAAAAAACAAAAAATCCTCACAAAACCCCAAACCTTTACAATGCTGCCTTTAATTGTGTCGTCTTATTTCTAGTTGTAGTTCCTAAGCTGCATTCTCCTAGGGATTTGGTTTCTTTGCTTAGCCTTGCCATTGTTGGCTAGACAATGTTGTTTACTTTGGGTTTTTTGGGTTCTTTTTGTCCTTATTTTGGGAACACAATCTTCCTGTCCTGGAGAGAGGAATGTAGTTTCCTTTTACTTTTTATAACTATTGCTTTTTTTTGTGTAATGTGAGTGCTAAGATTACCTGTAGTAGCTGATATTAATAGGGGTGTTAAAAATATTTGGAACTCTTAGTAATGTTTATCACTTGTTATGACATCTCAGTTTCTTTTGTTTAGCCATATTGACTGCCTTAACTGCAAAGCTTTTTGTGTGGGTTGAAAATAAATTTTCAGAGAAGTTTGGGATTACTGATTGCCTCAGTCTGATGTTTTGGATTGCTTGAGAAGAATACCTACCAGATAGTCTGGAGTTTAGCAAACAGATGCTTCAAAAAATGGTATTTAGATCAAGACAGATATTTTTAAGAACTTGTAGCAAATTTACTGTCCTTGTTATTTAGACCATGTAAGCAAAATTTAGTGACTTTTCCATCTTAAAAGGAGAGACTTCCAAGTCAGATAAGTTATAATCAGATTGTGGTGGTTGGTGTTTTTTGTTTGTTTTTCCCCTGACATGAGCAAACTAAAAATCAGTACAGTTAACTTCTGGTGGGGAGAAGTGTGCCACACAATTTCAGATGTGTATACTGATAAAACCTGACTGATTTACAATTAGCTCAAACCTATTTAGATACCTTCTCTTAAAAAGAAAATAAATCTGCATATATTGGTACTTTCTATTATTTTTAGTAACAGTTCTGCAGTAGCTTTAATGAAAGAGTCCAGGTTGCTCTTTTAGTACTAACTGCAATCTAAAAAACACACATTCTTATTATGCCTTGTTAAAGTGACAGCACTTCTTTGTCTACTGAGAGCAATTTGACTAATAAAAGGTCTGCTTTTTGTATTTACCATTTTGACTCTGCATTCCTTAGCATACTGGTTTGTGTTACTACAACTTTAACAGTTTTAAGTTCTCCCCTAATATACAAGGGGAGGATTAATATACCTTACCTTACAGAACATGTTCAGACTTTATATGCCCTCACCAGTCAGAGGCAATTGGTACGTGACTGATGCTGGATACTATCACGTATTTTGATATATCTTTAAAAAAGAGTGAAATGGTGGGAAAGACCAACCCTAAGACACCTAAAGGCAATCTTAAAGATAGAAATCTGTAGAGGTTTAAGGAGGGATGTCTCGCTGTGAATCTCACTGGACTATTTTCTTCAGTTTCCCTTTTAAACTTTTTGTAGATAATGGTCATTTTGAAGTCGTTAATATTAGTAATAAATGAGCACCCAAGGATTACTTGGCTGTGGGTTTCAGGCTGACTTTAAGAAGCAATCAGCAATCAGGCTCTTGAAAGATGATGTTGTGATGTGATTAATGACTTTTTCTGTACCTTATATTTCCTATTCTATTGGCAGTAAGAAACATTTTCTTTATGATTGTAAGAAATGAATGTCACTCTGCTTTTTTGAAAGCAGAACAGAAATACCACTTCTGTTTAGCATTACATAAATATTTATGCAGTCATGTCTAGCATCAAGCCAACAATGATTTTGAATTCATCTGTTGTCAATCTAAATAAGTCCTTTGTTTTGTCCTTTATTTCTGCTGGTTTTTCTACCTGTGGTGTGGTTTTTTTTGTTTGTGTTTCTTTGTTTTGTGTGTTTTTTTTTTTTTAAATGTATAACTTATTACAAGGTCTGCAGCAGCTGTATCTTTAATTGTGATGTTCTGCTTTGGGCTTACATGTGACTAATAGTAATTGGAGAAAATGTTTTATCTTTTTAGGATCTAAGTTGCTTTATTTTCAGTATTTCCCATTGAGTTGTCTTTACCTTTTGGGAGTGTTTTTGAAGACATATGTATAGTGTAAATCTGCATCATATATGAGTGTGTGTACAGAAATTATTTGATGAAATTAAGAGGTTATTTTATTTACATGTAGCAGACGAATTGTAGAATGAACTTGGTTCAGATTTTCATAGGATCAGAGGGTGTTGGTTGGATAGGACTTTCAGAAGTTGTGTGATCCAACTGAAAGGATTATTTTGTAGACATATTTTTGTGGTTGCTTATGATAACTTGAAACAAATAATTAGCAGATGTGTGCTAGATAATCAAAAGACTGATACTAATACTACCTCCTTTTTCAGTCAGCAGCTTTCAGTTCCTATTCTTCAAATATGACTTAAATCAGTAATTATAACCGTTTTAGGTCTTTAGGGAGTAAACTAAAAAGTACATTTTCTTGTTTGTGTAACCAAGAAAACATGTTTTGTAATGGATATGGCCTTTAGTAATCTTTTACTAATGAGGATGCTATACAACCTTGTGCATCTACTTCAGTAGATACAACTTAACAGTTTCATTTCTGTCTTCTTATGCCAGGAAGTGGTGAATGACTCACTTTTTACAAGATAACTTGTGCATTTGAATAGAAATTGTGGTTTATTAAAATGCAAACAAAGAGCATTTGAAAAATCTGTAAATACATATGATGGATGTATACCGAAAAGGAATGTGTCTTACAATAGTTGTTATCCTTGCTGAACTACTCAGCCTCTAAAAGCAGCGAGTTGATGGCTTATGGATTAGAGGAAGTTGTTTAGATGTGTTTAGTGGTGTTTTGGAAATACCACCTTGATACTGTCCTATTCCTGGTTCCTGTCGGATGCGTGCTAATTCTGGATTGCTGCTTGTAATGATTTAAATAACCTACGTAGTGCTGTATGTGACACAATGATGTTTTATAAAACTTGAGCTGACCTGAGAAGTGCTCTTCCTCAATTCTGTGTTAACTAGAGAGGATGCACCTCTTAAGTTGCTGCTCTTTTACAGCTTGCTATAATTTAAGGTTTATTTATTCTTTAAGTTCTTGAGTTCCGCTTTTGTAAATAAAACAGCATGTGATGTCATTCATTTTTCCTTCTGCACATTGCATAGCGACACTGAAGTAACAGCTCATACCATTCTTTCGTGTGTTGTGGTCTGCAGTATACATCTACAGGAAGACAAAATGGAATTTTGTGAGCTTGGATTAGAATCTTGTGTTTCATATCACGCGTGGAAACTTGTTCCATCTTTTTCAGTCTACATGTTTTTGTACATGTTTGCTACCTGTATCTGCCTATTTTAGTAGCCTTTTGGAAGGTAAAGGTACAATTCAGTTCTCTGCTGTGCAGCCAATGCTCCTGTCAGCTGTTACCAGTATAACACTTTTTCCACACTATGCTTATGTTGCATATAGTCTATGGTCATTACTTCACCTGTGTCGTAGAGCTGTTCCATGCTTCTGATAATTTTAGTTTGATCTGTTTTCTACAGGTGGAATTAAGACAGTTACTGAAGGTGGAGCTTCTGGTCTCTTTTCTGGGAGTCTTACTAGCTCACATTCAAACTGCTAAATCAAACAGCTTTGCATGCGAAATCAAACTCTGAATGTTGAGGAATGGTGGAAACAGAAAACTGTGTGTTTAGCTTTAATCATCTGTTCAGCAAGACCCCTTCTGTAACTGGATCAGGATAAACAGATGAGCCAGTAGGATTCATTCATTCTCATTCATATGAGGTTTTTATTGGAACCAAAAGACTATATATTCTGTTACTTGATTATTTTTTTTTAGATGCCTACTAGCAGTGTCTTAATCTATACAGCAGTTAGTTCTAGAATGACACAGATTCTAATGTTAGCCCTTCCCAATATCTGACTTTGAAAGCATAATGCTGTTCTGTCACAGCTTCTGTGTATAAAGCTTGAGTTTTACAGAATCACTTCTGATTTGTGAATATCCTGTCATCTCAGTAGAGCTGAGATGTTGCTGTTGAACGCTTAATGGAAACAGCCTTAGTAGTGATGTGGGAGCTGAAATGGAACTCCGCAGTTTTGGAACTTTAGCAATGAAATCACATTTGACACATCTTGCATCTACTAACTGTGAATCACTACCTCCTAAAGCAAAAGGCAGTTTTAGTATGTTGTGTGGGGACTCTGTCCTGGCTCTCGTGTCCCCTTCTAGTATTTATGAATAATCCAGGGGGGCTTTCATTTTGGTCATAAGTCATCTAATGACTACCATTGTCTTGATACTTTGTGGTTCCATAAACTTTGTGGTTCCATAAAGGTGGTGATGAGAAACAAGGCTTTGTCCAACTTCCAGCAGTGGCTGTTGAGGACCTGTGATGTGTGTAGTTGGTCAGCAAAAGCCCTGAGTGCTGCTGGGCAGACACTTCTTGTCACTTCATAGAAATGTGCTCATTTAGTCTGTCATCTACTGAGTAGTAGATACTCTACCTAAAGTTCTGCGGGGCTGCATAAGGGAAACTCAGGGTACTCGATGGAGAAATGCATCGCACAGTATTACAGTGTAAACCGAAAGTGAAGCAAAATACACCTCATGTAACTTTTTGGTTACTTTTTTCCCTAGAAGTATTATTTATAAAACTTGACCCTGGTGAAATTCTCTCAAGCTTCCCAAAGAAACAAGTAGTAGTAGTTCTTTTAAAGTATTTTGCATTGCTGTAGGAGTTATTTAAATGTCTTAGATGGTAGTGTTTGTGCAACTGCTTCTTGCAGTAATTTTGACTTTATTTGTAAGAATGTCAACAAAATTGAATCAAGTAGCATGTGTTGTTCATAAACTTGCCAAGTATTCATCTCAAACAGGAGTTGAATGAGAATTTTTGATACTTGACGTAAGCAAAGCTGCATCTACTAAAGTTTATGATCTGCTTGTTTCATGCTCCTTCATGAATGTACCTGGATTTACTGTTACATGAACAGTTCTGAGAGCTCTCTGTGCTGTAATGAAGTGCCCATGCCCCTGCCAGACATAGCTATGACATATAATTCCAGGATATATCAAAGTTGGCTACTAATTAATATTTGGTGTAATAGTTAATAGAAGCTCACTCAAAGGAAGCGTGACTTTCTGTGCATGATAGACAAAAACAGAACACTGCTTATGCTGGGGAGGCTGCATGTTCTAAAAATCTAAAGCATCTTTTCCTTAAGATGCCTAAATCCAAATATAAAATCAGAATTAAGTTTTGTGAAGACTGTTGTAGATCTGAACATTTGTCTGCTGCATGGACATACTACTAGCTATCGATTCCCAAATCCCTGGATATAGGGGCTATATTGGGTAGGGGATAAAGTTATGTCATGGCTTTAGCTCTTTGACCCCAAATCCATCAACATTATAGTCACGAAATCTGGGCTAGTAAGACCTGGTGGGTTTTTAAAAGTGAAATAACTTAAGTGGGAATTAGTGAAACAGAATAGCTGAGAGTCCTGACTCTATTTTTGGCATTAGTATAGAAATGTGTGTGTCAAGCTACTCTGCAAAAATGTTTTATTCAAGACAGATGGTTTCATTGTCCTGGTTATTCCCTGTTTGACAGTGTTTTGCTTTTCAGGTTGTTGTAGTGACTGGTTTAATGTAGTTGTAACTATTCCTTCCTCCTAATCTCATACTTGCTTTTTGTTGTGTGTGGTTTTTTTGAGTTGTGTGGTGGTGTTCCTTTTTTTCACAACCCTGAAGTTTGGGCTTTACTTGCCTTGTTTCTCTCTGTCATCTTTTTTCCTCTGTGACAAGATTTCCTTTCTAACCTATGTTGTTTCCCCTCCCTATTTTCTAACAGAAGTTGATATCATAGAGCTATCCCTCTGCTCTTCATTGTTTTTCCTTTGCTTCCACAATCTCCATTCTTCAGAAAATATTAGTGATACTTTTCATTATATGTCCACAGTAAGTTATAGTATAAGCCAATATTTTGCTCTTTCATCAAAGAAGTGTGAGAAATCCCTGCGATTGTAGATTTTACAATGATTAATAACTGTATACTGCGGATAGTTTGGACTTCTTTTTCCTTGAGAATCTTCCAAGTGTGGTTTTTGAAATAGTATTAGGGCACATAAGGGTAAACTATGAATACCTGCACCGTGAGCAGAGCAGGAGTGTTAACCAATAAATGTGTGTGAGAAATACAGCTGTTCTCAGGTTTTCAACACGTGAGATCTAGATACTTGATACAGAAGAACAAAATTTCAGCTGTTTAGTTTGAAGTATGTTCAGTGTTAGGAGACAGATTTCATTGCTTATGTGGGTGCATGAGCCCTAAACTATTCATTTCAACTCTCCAAGAATTTGTAGGGTCGATCACTACACGTGGTTGAAAATAGCAAGATGACCATATCCCATTTGGTATGGAGAGAAATGTCATGTCCCAGCATCACTCCAGTTCCACGCAGACGTTTAGCCATGCTTATCCTGACTAACACTCAAAACCATCTAGACTTGAAATGATGTGTTGTTTATTTTTGTGTATGTGTGTTTGTGGTTTGTGTTTTCTTCCCTGGGAAGTGAGGGATGTTGTGTTTCCGTTGTATGTTTTCTGTTTTCTTTCCAGTCAAACTGAAATTTGCAATTTTTATCCTGAGAACCCTGTTGTTTTCCACAGGGCTACTTTACCTCTGTCTTACTCCTATACCATATCTTTCTAGGGATCTTCTTACTTGAGAATGTATCTGTTTCAGAATTTGTGAGGCATTGGGTTTAGTGCTGTTGCCTAGCAAAAGTGAAATGGGACTTATTGATGCAATGAAATTTGGAAATGATACTTTTTCATCTTATGCTGCTTCAATTTGGATTGGAAGCAGTGATACACACAGGGTGATGTTGTAAATATTTTGGCTTGTGTATGTAAATGTTCCTGCTCGAAAGAGAATATTTGCATTTTATGTTTCTTAAAGCTAGTTGTATTGTACAATTATGTAGCTGTGTAAAAAAAATTCGATTCTTCGGTTCTGTTTGAAACTTTGAGGAACTCCAGAGCTTCACATCAAAAACGCTTCTGTAGTATAGAAAGAAATTTCAGAAACACAGCATAGTTCAACCTGTGTTCCAGCATTCCCAACTTTCTGGCAAAGGAATATGAATTAGTTATTCTAAAGTCTTACTTTCCAGCACATTTTTTTGTCAGGAAAATATCATTCCAAATATGTGTTGACAAAATGATACCCTCATGACTTGTGTAACTGCTAATTTGGCTTTCTTCCAAGCAGAAATGTAATGCAAGGGAAAAAAGGGTGACTTTTAATAAATATGTTCATATGCACAGTTGCATTAACAGATAGAAAATCAAATTTCCTCTGAAAATAGATTTATCATAGTTGGGAATAGGTGTTAGGAGGGTTAAGCTGGCTACAAAGTTGTCAATAGGCCTCCATCTCTTAAGTTACTGATCCCTGGGATGTAGGTTTGTATTTCTGACTTTTGCACTTCGAACTTCAAACCTGATTTTTTGTTCTTGAGAACAGATAATGCTGGGGGCTGAAATACATATGAAAACTTGTGTTTTGTCTACTGATTTACTTAAAGTAAGCAGGAGCTATACAAATATAAACTGTTATCTCTCCCTATTAGATTTTGTAGATTTTTTGTTCATGAGTTTAGATCTTGGATCTTACCTTTCTGGAGTCTAGAATGACTGGTTTAAGTAACAGCATCAAAGAAGTGTGAGTGATGGTCTAAAGACATGTTTGAAAAATAAAAAGCTGTCCTACAGGAATGCTTTTACTTGTTTAGTTTTGGTTTTAAACATCAAAACTTACTTTGTAAATATGAAAGGAAGCTTATTTATGTTAAAACAATCTCCCTCATGATTAAACTGCTCTCAGAACATGATGGAGGATGATTTAGGAGTTTTATCTGACATCCTAGTGGTGAATTCAGAGCAGCTGTGTTGCTCCTTGGCATTACAGACAAGTAGAAACACAAATAATACGTACAACATAAGTAGCTTTCCATACTGATGTGTGTGTGTGTATATATTTTTTTAATCCTGTGTGTTCTTTAAAATGCTGGGTTTTGCAACACGAAAAGCCAAAAACAGACCCAAACTTTCCTCGGTTTGACTTCCCACATTTCAAATAGTAATCCTTTCTGCTCAGCTAGCTTTTTTTTTAATATAGTCATAATTTCAACATGCGGCTTCTTGAGGTGTTGCATAACATTAGTGGACTTGGAGCTTGCTGGGCTGAAAAGCTCTGTGGGCTTTTCAAAACAATTTATAGACTTGTTTAGTGGTCCTGAATGTCACTGCTCACATTCATGAAGAGCATATACAGAAGACGTGCATTGAACAAGTTTCAAGATAATCCAAAGTTCCTTGGTAGATTAGGTAGAAAGTGACACAAATCTATTTTGATTTTTAAATATTAAAGTGAAATAATAAGTTAGTGATACTGGAACTACTTGCCTGGGCAGCTTTGAATTTCATCCCCCAATAGATATTAAATCTTCATTTATTTACTCTTTAGACATGTTCTTATCTGTTTTCAGCACAGGATGCTGTCTCAGTGCTTGAGGTAGACTTGCTTTAGTGGTAAATTGGAGTTGTGTAGGAAGGACCTCTGCCGTTTCCATAATCTGGGCTTCAGTTATTGCAGAAAGTGACGGTTACTGAATAAAGAGTATGAAAAGAAAAGCAACTGTCACTGTTGCGTATGATGCCTTGAATTGTACTTGAATTCTGCTTTTGCTAAGTACTTACAAATAATAATTAAGATGTAATGGTAATGTTTACCATTCTAATGGTAATTAAGATGTTTACATTTCAGTTTGGTCCCCGTTCGTTTTTTCATGGTGCTTAACTGACCCGATCAGCAGAAAGGTGTGGAACTACCTTTGCATCTGAAGTCAGTGGAAGCTGTGTCGTGAATGAGTTCTATTAGCTGGTGTATACACTGAAAAGGCCAGGTTTGCAAATTGGCACCCAAAATTAGTGGGCAGTTTTGACCTCTTGTGTGTTAACTTAGTCCACCAGACAAAAAGTCAGGACTCCTACTGTGTTGTTTAAAGCGAGTGTCACTTTCCCAGTACTTAAGTATGAGAGCTATAAAGAAATCCTTGAAGAAATTAGTGTGTATTGAAACAAAGCGTAAAGCTGTATATTAAGCTACAAGAGAGATATTACTGAGTTCTTGCTCACTGAGAAGGAAGTATCATCTATTCATGCTTCAAATCAAACTTTGTGGAGGAGTGAAGAGAAAGTCAGCAATCCCAAAGTTTTCCTGAAAAATATAGGAAGGGACTGAATTAAGGATGTCCTTAACTCTAATGTTTTGGTAGTGAAATGCCTGTTAACTTCAATGTTGGTTTTAAGGTAATCTCTTTGTGTAGCTGCTTAACTTTCAAAGCAAATTACAGATTAAAGTTTCACTTACGGTATTCACTTGGTAACCTGTGGATCACAGTTGGAATTAGACTCTGTTCCATGCAGTCTTTATGGCTTGGGCTGTGGTAGTAAAACACAGCACCAGTAGGTTGCTGTAGGTTGGTAGTCTCTATAGACCAGCATTAGGTTCTTTGCTGTTAAGTTTTGAAACTGTAACAACAGAGATCTTGTAACTTAAGGTGCTTAAGTGAACATGGACTGCTCAGCCGGTGATCTTTCAGCCATAAAAAAGCATTGCTCCCTTAGGTTTTTTTAAATTTGTTTTTTATTTTGGCTTGACACAATCGGTCCTTCGTTTTCTCACTCTAGTAACAGGCTTCTTGGCTACCCAGTTGTGACTTTCCCTTCAAGATTGTGATTTATCTCTTGCACTGACTTCATGTTAAGTTTTGCGTGTATGTTTGAGGATTTTTTTGGTTGTGTGTGTTTGTGGTTTTTTTTCTCCCCTCCTGCTTCACTTGTTTGCCAAAACCTGTTTTCTTTGACCCATTCATTTGAGCTCTCTAGTGCTCTGCATTCAAATTGATTAGTAGCTTCCTTGGTTCAGGAAGAAGACAATGACGTTGTAGACACGTTGTGAAGCAATGCAAATCCAAAGATGTTCAGCCTGTGAAGCTTAGAGCACAGATGGATTTTGTGGGGCAATCTGTGGGAAAAATCTTAGACTCCCTTGAGTACATGCCAACTGATTTATATGATGTTGCTTTAAGTGGACTAAACGTTTTTTGTTCATTTTTATTTGGGGTGTTGGAAAAACAAATGCACCAATCCTTACAAAGAATTTATTCTCTCACTTGATCTCAACCCCCTGCTCCTCCAAATCATACTGTAACTGCTCTAAAATGAGCAACATGTATCCCTTGATGCTTCTGAAGAAGAAGAAAAATAACTGTTGTCCTTTGAGGAGGTTAACCTCACCCCTAACTGTTTGGCAGAAATTATAAAATTGAGAATACTATGGTGAGGAGTGGCAGACGTTATTTCTAGGTTGTCCTTTAGGATTCTTCTTTTAATTACCTATTAAATGGGAGAAAGGGCGAGATCAGTTTTGCCTCTTCCTGCCCAGTGGAAATGGAAGAGATTGGAGATAATGCAATTTTTTTCAATCCGACTGGATCTGGGGGTAAAAAGAGGTGTGTATTCAAGAACAGAAGCACCCCACCCCCCAAAATACCCAACCACCTCATTTTTTACTACTAATTGTGTGTTGTGCTCCTGTCTTGAGGCAGCTTGTTTGAATAGTCAGTGCGTAAGCTACTTCTGTCGTTGCAAGTGCAGTTTGTGAACTTGGGGAGGGTCAGGGGGAAGAAAGGAGTCTTAAGTTACTGTGTACGTAACTAGGATGGGTTCTTCTTTGACCTAAAGTCTGTCTTGATGCAGCAGCACAAGCCAGCGAGGAGACTGTCACATTTCGCCGTGAACGCAGCACATTTAGGCGTCAGGCAGTACGACGCCGGCACAATGCAGGGAGTAACCCTACCCCTCCTACATTGCTCATCGGATCACCCCTCAGGTAGGGTATCTAAATGTTCCACCATATTTAGCATGCATGTAGCAGACCACTTCTCCCCACACCCGCCAGTGTTACCAGAAAAGCACTTTTTTACTTCCTTCCCCACCATAACCTCCTTGAGCTGTTACTGCATGTCACTGTGGGCTTGTTGAATTGTGCATGTATATGTGGCACTATTTTAAAAATGATCAGGAGAGCCAGTCTCTAACATGTTACAGCTGATTTCTGATGGATAACAAAATGAACTAATGCTAACAAACTTAGACCCAGCATTTTTTTTCCAAAAAACTTTAGACACTTTTTAAATTTCAAGCAATCAAAAAAAAAAACCGACCCAAGAAAATATTATTCATCACTCCTTGTTTTGGTTTTCTTTCCTTTAAGAAAGTAACCATTAGGGACTACTACTGCAATGACTCCTCACGACCGTAGATAGTGAGAGAAGTATAATAAGAATGAAAGAACATTGTAAAGAACTAAATCATACATGCAGAGGTTCCAGATCTGAAATACAGGTAAACCATTGTATGAAGGTCCTGCAGCAGAGAAATAATGAAGTAATAGCAATGTCTTTCTTACCGAATGCACGGTATTGATCAGTATGAAATCTCCTTGTGTGGCATTTTGCATGCCTTGGTGACATTTAAAATTAACTACATACATGTAATCCCAGGAGCCCCCAACCTTCACTGGCCCACGTGTTACCACCACAGAGCTGAGTGGTACGTTACATACACAGCTCTGTTCAGTCTGTCAGCTTGAACAGTAGCAACAGCAATAACATTACATTTTTAAACTTGCTTTTTAAATCTTTCAAGCTTTTGGCTGCCTGTGGTATTGGAGAATGTGGTGAGGGGAGCGTTGCCTGTAGGGGAACGCTTCCTCTGTGTATTGTGAAGTAATTCTTCCAGTTATAGGATCAATATGCAGGAATAATTGTATATGTTGTATATTTTTAATAGCTTAGCATATAAAGGAAGACTATCTTGTAATAACAGGAGCAGTCTGGTTTTGTTTTTCAGGAGTGCTTGTGTAATTTAACTGGAAAAAACTATAGAAACTGAGCAAATAAAAAAAATACCTGAGAGTAGGTGATGGGGGTAGAATCGTGCCATTTACTTAAGGACTAAGTTTCTAAACTTTCCTCAGGCGGGCGGATTGTGAAATAGTACCTAAGAATCTAATGAAGGATTGACTTCTGCAACAACAAGAACTGAAACTAGTTAGATGGGGTTTTACTTTCCAGTGCAGTTAGTAGCAGTAATCACATGTCAGGTGGCTTGTTTGTTGTTTTTTATTAGATTTCTGGTCTTGTTGGACATAGTTTGTTCAACTTTCTAGTGATTTACTTCATTGTAGTGAGAGATGCTAAATCATTTGCTTTCTTTTAGGTCACTTTTGCTCTACTCTCCATTGCATTCATTCACTTCTGACATGGTATTTTTGTGGTTTTCTCTTTTTTCTTTGTTTTTTTTAAGAAGAGGGTAGTATAGCTTTGTGTATTGGTTCCTAAGAGGCTGTGCAGACTAATCTAGGCTGCTTAGCTGTGCTTTAACCAGGAAGCAGTGGGTTTTCTTTCTCTTAGGCAAGTAGAAGTAGGGCAGATAAAGGGCTCTGTTTTAAACTAGGGCTGACAGCTGCCACATTTTTACAAGCTAGTTCAGTCATTAAGGTTCCCATGGTTTGAGCTGGACTTCAATGAAAGATCATGAGAAACCTGAAGTTGGTGGAAGTGACTTTTTCATCAGACAAGATGTTGAAGTGTGGAAAAGCGGAACAAATGTTATAGGCTGTATTTCCTCTCAGCATCTTCCAGTTGTCTAAACTTGTTCCTTTCTAAATTAAAAAAAAAAACAACAACCCCCAGCTCTATATTTTCTCTGACATAATGATATACGTTATCAAAAATACTTGTGTTACAAACATATGTCTGGAATTGAATACTTAGTGAGGTCATTTTACTCAAAGCACTGTTGGTGGTGCTAAATGACTGTCCCTGGGAGTGGAGTTAAATTACCTTAGTCAACCAAACACCAAACTGCTTTCAGATTTGATTGACATCAATTTCATTTGAACTACCAACTGGGGAAAAACTGTATGTATTACTGTTCTGGTTTCTAGATGAATAGTCTAGAAAAAACCCACCCATTTCCTTCATATGGCTAGCTTAATTTTCGTGTAAATTCTGTGTTGCTAGAACAAGAAGTCCATAAGAAAGATTAAAAAAATTGTGCATAAGGAAGAAATGTAAAGAAATACAGAAAGTTTTTGGCAGGTACCACCAATACGCTTTCAAAAGATCACTGCAACTGTACTGGCATTAATTGTATATGTTAGTGGCGAGCTGCCTTGGTCTAGTTCCTGATACTGCTAATCCATATGACTTCAGATGTTAAACTTCTAACGGTATTAGATTTGCTAATCTTTAGTTGCTCTGATGTTGCCTTCATACTCTTGCCAGCAAAACTTTAATCTCCTAATCTTCTAACTCTTGCATAAAATTGAATGTTGTGGGAATGTTCCCTTAACCTGTTGAGTTCCACCTGATTTTATTTTATTTTTAATTCCTGATCCATTATTGCAATTACTTTCCAATTCCCCTGTAGAATATTTAGTAGAAGAGACAGCGGTGTTATGTATGTGTGTTTGGCAATGGTTGACACTAAAATAAAACTGGTGTGGTAAATTCTGCTGGTTTGATGCTGAATTGGACACCAGTAGTTTGCCTGTTAACTGAAAAATTAAACAAAAACAAACCTCCAAAACACAACCTGTGTTTCTCCTGCATAAATGTCAGCAATGTTTTGGGCTCTTTAAATATAAGTATCTGTTGGCATCCTATGTAGTCAGTGGTATGTGCATATCTCTGGTACAAGAATGGAAGTGACTGAAGCAGAATTTTTATAATTAATAATTAGGCAGAGATTAAACATATCTTTTGTGTATCTGGCAGTAACAAATTGTACTATATTTTGGGTTTGGGTTTTTTGTGACAGATATGGATGAAGACTGGAAGGGCAACTTTGTATGTAGCTATTATTTAAGGGAAAGCAGGGTTATTTAGCATTGTTCTGGTGTTGCTGATAATACTTCAGGGAGACCGTGAAGGCTGGCACATTGAGCTTCCTTAGGGCTTTTATTGCTGTGTGGCTCACTGAGAGCCTTGTCTACAGCAGCAAAACGCTGAGTTTAATGTTCAGATTTAAATATATTTGAATATATATATATAGTGATGAGTTGCAGTTTTTTCACCTCATGAGCTATGTGCATGTCTGCTTTATTTTGCATGAGCTTTTCTTAACATCTATTCTTATAGTGATATTTTGTTTTCCAGTGGAACTCTAATAAAAGAACTAAAAAGTAGATGTTCTAGAAAATAGTGTCAAAAGCAAGTACATCACCTATAACCCTTCAGCTCTTAGTAAGATCTTGCTTTTTATTTAAGCATCACAGTAGCACTGTAACTGTAGTATCACACTGTAAACAGTGAAAAGATGAACACAACAGGTGATAGATTGGGAAAATATCTTAAACACTTTTGAAAAACATAGTCTTTAAAATGTAAATTCTTTTATCTAAAAATAATTTTAATTTGATGGTGTCCCACAGCTAATGACTGACTTGGAAGTTTTTAAGTGCACAAAATGAAGGATAACAAAACCACTGATCTTGCAAAGTAGATGTGATATGCAAGTGTAGACATTATAGCCTTATAAAATAGTTTTGCAATGAAAAGGTTGTGAAGAGAACTGAATTTTCAAGTGTTGTCTACTCATATGACTAAACTTGCAAATTTCTCTGGAGCCCAAGCTGACTTTTAAAACCTAGTTGTTTGGTGCAGGTATGTGTCTGGGTATAGAACTCTTGCAGTAGTACTGAGTAATAAAGTTCCATTTTTCTGTAATATCAAAAGAACTTTAAAATAGACTTAAACTTTTGCCAGTTTAAGAATTTGTTATAAACATTCCTATATGTTCAGAAAAACCTCTGAATCCAAAGGTGTTTATCTACAGTTATCTGCGAGGTCTGTGCTAGTGTATGGCTACTAACAAATCTTAAAGTCATTTGGTAGTTAGCAGATTAATAGCAAGAAGGGTGGTGTCTTTGTGACAAAAAAAACCCCACCCAAACAGCCAGCAAAGGGATTGATCAAGTCATATCTCAGGGAGCAAAAGGGGCTCTATCATGAGAAGACTGAAATAGTCACTACTGTATGTAGGTGATACCTCAGGTTAGTCTGCAGTTAGATGAACTGCCCACAATTGGCTTTTGCACCCAAAACTTAACTTATATGTGAGGGTGACTTGAAGAGGTGTTAGAAAGCAACGCGACTAAATGATCTGTAAAGGTCCCTTCCAACCCAAAGCATTCTATGACTCTACTTCTTAGAAGTAGGACGGGAACTCTATCTCTAGATTACAAACATAATTAGTTTCCAGATACTGTTACCTGGAACTCATGGGTTATCATAACCCTAGTAAGTAGCTCCTTAATGCTGTACTGTCTTGAAAGTTTTCCTCTTTAAAATAAGTCTTGTTTTGCTTCTCTTCGAGCTGTTTTTCTTTTCTACCTGGTAACGTGTCCCCAATCCGTGTTTTCTCGTAGCCTTCAAGATGGTCAGCAAGGCCAGCAGCCCTCCTCCCAGGTCAGAGTGCAGTCCCGCCCCCCTTCCCAGGCAGCTGTGCTGGGCGCTAGTGCCTCCTTGCTGGTGAGAAATGGGAGTGTCCACTTAGAAGCCTCACATGCCTCTGCATCTGCTGTAGGCGGTAGCGGTTTGCACGCTGAACTTGGTATGCAGGCCTTATGTAACCTTGGGGACATGGAAGTTTTGATGCGGCAGATGTGTCGATGATAATGCCGTGAAAATGAGCTAACCTCCGCTTTCTTTCTGGTTCGTGTAGGTGCGTTCATTAGAAGGCCATATTGCTCATAAATTCCTTGCCTTTCCAGGCGGGCTCTCTAACAACCGCATGATGGGAAAGACTAAAGATGCGCAGATACGAGTAGTGGTGGCGTGAGAGCTTTCAGCAGTTGAACGATGTAACGCATCTAATGCACGAGTTTTTTTTGCGATGTCTCAGGTAGTTGAGCAGGGATCGAGACCAAGTCTGGAGATCTTCTGGTTCCTGGAAAAAATATTTGCTATGGTCTCTAGAAATTCTTAATCTTTTTTTTTTAGATGAGTTTTGTTTAGCTGCTGTTCAAAAAAGAAATCCTTGCATAAATGAGAATGCTTTACTCTTTATACACCTTAATTTAAGGAGCTTGGGATAGGAAGAAAATCTGATATTTCTTACATCAGATGTCATCGTTTCGTAGAGCCTTATAGTGCCCTGTAGTTCTTCATGACCCTTTTTATGTAATATTCTTAACTGTATTTTAACTTCTGTGCAGCTAATAAAATTGCTAGGGAGAAGAAAGCGAAGATGTTCATAAGAAGCAACTGATCTCCTTTCACACAGTAATGCAGGGGCAGGTGTGGAAAAAATTCCTGGCAGGAATCTCTGCAGCTATCTATGTGGCCTGAATTACTTGCAAGTTCAGCGTTAGTGTGGAATTCTTCCTCAAATTATTAAAATGGGCCTCTTCAGAACTGGCAATTATTAGTGACAGTATTTTGAGCAGCTGTCAGCTGTAATAACCTGAAAGTACAGGTTAGCTCAGAACACTGACAAAACACTTGTTTCAGACCTTACTGTAACCCAGTACTAAAAAAAGGTGAATATTCATCACATTCCACCAGTGGGGAAGACTTCAAGAGCCGCCAGGCTGTGGTACACCTTTAAATGTGAGTTTAGTTAAAAGGTTGCCATTCTTTTGCACTATTTAGCTGCAATATAAGGAAAAATTGAATATATATAAAACTGAAAAGACCCCTGACATTCTTTGAGATGTTTTATAAGATTTAACTACAAGATGTGCTAAATAGACAGCATCTACTTATCTGATTAGTTTTCAGTTTAGGTTGCATCCCTACTAGTTGCTAGATAGAAAAATTGAGACTTCTGTGTTAGTGCTTGTATGTGTTTGGTGAAGGCTTATCATATAAAACCACAAATTTCTTTATTTAACTTGGACTCATATGTCTTGTTTAAAAAGGTATTGGAATATGACTCTGAAATTCAGGGATACTGGTTATATCTGACCAAGGTTAATATTGAGATTTATTGGTAAACCCACCATTGTTGTATTTGTGGAATTTGGTTCATCTTGCCCAAAATAATACAGTCAAGTTTTATAGAATTCAAGATTTAATAACACAGTCTAATAAGCTCGAGTTATTTAAGAACTTGCATTACTATGTTGTAGTAGAAATCAAAGTGGATCATTTAAGCAATTCAGCATTGCATTCAGACTCTCTAAAAGATTCATTGCACTTGGTGCATATTGGAGTTTTCAGAAATGAATATGACTAAATTCTTCTGAAACTTTGTACTGTGCTTAAAGTTAGATGGGGCAGCATGTTGCCTTTGGGAGGCACAAAACCTCTAGGGTCTGCACAGTTGAAAATCTGATGTGTAATAAGATTTTATTCCTGATGTGGAGCTTGAGCATCTGTTCAGAAACATTCCATGAGAGCAAGCAGCTGTTGTAGGCAAGATCTGTGCTTATTGTTTTAGAAAAATCCAGTTTTGTAGTTTGCGTAGCAGGCTTTGTGTGACAGGTACTGTCTTTTGTTAGACTGAAATAGTTGGCAAAATGGTGCAATATTTCACATTCACTATTCCTTTGATTCCTTGAGAAGGAGACAGAGTGTCTTATAACTGGTACATGGTTTGGGTTTGGTGTTTTTGTTTGCTGGTTTTCTGTGGGGAGGTTGATTTGTTTGTTGGTAGTGTTTTGTGGTGATGATTGTGTTCAATGCTCAGTCAGGGATAAAGTTACACTCCTGCTCTGTTTCCCTCAAGTCTTAAGGCTGTTGGTTTTGCTCTGTTGACCCAAGACACCTTACAGTGAAAGATGACCCTGTTAGTTACTTTAGATTGTGTGTGGTCTGGGGGTGCAGAGAGCTTCTTTTTTTCTTTGACTTTTATTCTGATGCTAATCAAAGCAATGTGGGTGATATGAACAGTTCTTCCTCACTGTGGAAATTGTTGTTGTTGCCCAGGGCAGAAAAAATATCCAAAGTAGAGGCTGGGAAAAAGATACAGAAACAAAATCTTGTTTGGAATTGATGGAATTCTATATCGCTGTACAATGCATGAAAGAATTTCTTTTCTTACTGAAATTCTACTGGCATGTTCCAGCTCTTCTGGAAGATGAGCCGGGCATGTGTTGATTTACATGAGAAACTCCCACATTTAGGGCTCTTCTTTTTGTGCATCAGTGCAGTGTCTGTTCCTACGTTACTTTTTTTTTCCTCTTTATGTGTTGATATCAAGCTGCGGTGCTTAACATGACACACAGGTTTTGAGTGTTTGGCTTTTCCTTTTTTGTTTGCTTTAAATATTCATGTCTGTAAACTTGATTCAGGTGGCTTATTTTACAGAAGGTGAACCATACTGTATTATACCTGGACTACATCCAGGCTGATGAGTGTACAGTTGTCTTTAACCAGACACTGTCCTAAGAGGAATGCAAGAGATGCTTTGGAGTGTTATCTTTAGTCTTCCAGGTTTAAAGTAGAAAGATCGTTATCGATTATTTTCTTGTTTCATGAGGGCTGAGGGGGAAGGAACTTGAAAGGATGGAAAAGAAGCTTAATGTGGAACGGTAAACATGAAGTAAATCCTAGGAGGTATGCAGGACAGAAAACAAAGGTAGCAGACCAAATGCCATGATTATAGGCAGGATTAATATAATGGGTATCCAAAAGGCAACAAACCCCTTACTGTGACTAAATTGACTGACTGTTCAGAACACAGTGTCACAGTACTGACGCCTTTTATTTTCACAAATATCGATAGGTGGGATTTTTTTAGTCCTTGCAGTGAAGGCTTGTACATGTTAACAATTTGTAAATTAGTCAGCAGTCAGGGTACTGAGTCACTAGAACAGATGCCCAGTTTCTGAAACTGGAATGAAATAACGGCTTCTTGTCTTCAACTAGATTTTTCTTTTCATTGCTTTTATTTTTTAGGAATATTGCTTTTGTGACTAGAGAGAACTCGCCATCTGGAGCTGTAGAATACAATTACACTGCTATATTGGATTTATGTTTATCACTTACATGCAAGTGAAAGTATTTCAGATTTATTTAAGTTTTTTTATTTGTGAAGGCAGTTGATTGGTCTTGAAGATCAAAACTTTAAAGATAAAGGCATACACTGATTACTTATTTGATTAAAACCAATTTAGAATCAGTTTGTCAATACCATTTTATAATTAAGTACATTAAGTTTATTTAGGATGGATAGATGGGGGAGTATATTCAAAGGCACAGGTAGAAAATTAATACTTGTTTCCCATTGTTTCTATTGAAAATATACCTGTTGAATGTGTTCTGCATGATAGGTAAGTTACTCTTGACAAACTTCATATAGAAGTAAAAAATGAACAGCCTTAAAGTGTTCTAAATCAAAAGTTCTAAGTCTTCATATTGCAACTGAAGGTAAAATTTTGACCTTTGGTAATGAGAGTTGCTTGCGTGCTACTGAGTGTTCAGAGTTCTGTCTTCAGTCCTGCTGACTGGGGTTTAAAAATATTGTCACAAATAATAGATTAATATACGTTGATCTAATGGTGTAGACTTCAACATGTGTTAGCAACGTTCAGAACTAGTTTGTGAGAGATTTGAAACAGAATAATGCCTATTAGATGGAAAGCTGGGAAATGTGCTGAAAGTAACTTGTGTGAAGGAAACATCATTTTTTGTTGGATCCTGAGCCACTTAAGTCTTCCAGATTTCATCTGTGTAAGCTCATCAGCCTCTTGCTTTCGTTGGTTCCTTCAACTGTGGCAACACCAGTTTGTGCACTGTGGACTATTACGTGGTTGTTTCTGAACTTGGTGCTGAGAGATTTTGTCTTTTGAAGTGATGATACTCATTTCCAAGGAAGTGTTCTCATCTTTTCCTCTCTTTGTGTCAGAATGGAGATGTATTTTGGATTTGTGTGCCTGTCAGCAACTTGGTTTTGTTACCTGCTCCAAATAGAATGCTCTTTAGGTGACTAATTTGGCGAGAACTTCCAGCTCTCCCTTTGAGGTGGGGAGAAGTCACAAACATTTTTGCTTAGTGGACAAACATGATATTGGCTGTATTTCTTGATTTGTAAAAAAACTTTTGGGTGTACCTTTGCTTCACAGCTTGCTAAAACTACAGTCCTTAGAGAAAGAGAAAACTTTCTTAAACTTCTTCAGTGTGATGTTATTAAAAATATTTCAGAGAATGCTGTGGGAGAGCTAGGAATAGAAGGAGGGAGAAAATTCTAGAGTAACTAAAACCCACTAGGTATAGCCATAGGTATTGAATCTTGTGAGCGTGGGGATCCTTCAGTAGAGTGTGAGGAACCTGCTGTTAACTCACACAGTTGAAAAAGTATTTAATTGATTGGACTTTGGAGCTCAGCTATAGAATCTCCAGTCACACTTTAAGATTTGCATCCTCGACAGCACTGACTAGTCCTGTCATCTTTTGTACTTGGAATGAATTGGTGCTTCTCTGGAGAGCCTTTTGATTTTAAAACAAACAAAACCAACAACAACAAAACAAAACTCCAAAGGAAAACAAAGGAAAACAGCTTTGTTTTCTTGAAGCCATGCTTTTCTTGAGGAGAGAGCTGACTTTCAGTAGGAAGCCTATCTAAGTAGGGGGTTGAAGTGCAAGTACGGCAAACGCTGAGTCTCTTGTAGTTGGTGTGTGAACAACTGGAATTAAGTGTTCAGTCTGTGTGCTCACTGTTAACTGGGTTTGTTTTATCCCACCACAGCCATGCCGTACTTACAGCAGCAATAGAAGTGCAGTAAATTTTGACAAGTCCCAAGATGAGTTGGTTGTGAGGGAACTGTAGATGTTTTCTAATGTGAAGTGTTTTATGCTATTTTTTTCATAATTTGAGGCCCTTCTTGGATGTTTCACACAAGTGTAACAGTTCATTTGACTTCTTTTGAAACAATATCTGATGTATTATCTCAGCTCAAGAGAACAGGAAGTTGCAACCTGCAAGTAGTGTATTCTCATTTCTGTGACTTGAACTTCATTAATTTAAAAATTGGAAAGTTTAATTTCCAGGCTCTCGGTAGTGCAAGAACAGGAAGAATTGAACTCAAACTTCCTTGTGTTATTTAACGGCTAGTTACCTAGAAGATTTTTCTGTAGTAAGTTACATTTTTGTCCTGATTAGAACCTGTAGTGTTATTACGTAATACCTTCATGTTTGCTGTTGGAATTATTTTTTTTCACTGATGCAGTTAAGAAATAGATCTGTGTAACTAAGGTTATTGATTAGTTGTGGGGAAGATTCCTAATGTCTTGCATTAGTTTAAAATTTCAACTTTTAACAGCTGTTTACTACACTATACATTGCAAACCAAAGGATATGCTTCATTAAAATCTTATCTATTGAGAAAAGAACCCTAACAAGTGAACTTTCTACTTCTATTTCCTTACAAATGCCCATGGCACCTGTAATTAAGTCTTGAGAGGGAGCTGTTGCATTTTTGAGCTCTGACACGTGCTGTACGTGACTCCTGAACTACGCAGCTGACAGTTTTGTCAGGATGGTTGGTCTTACCCCAGCTGCGGTGTGTGTCTAGTTGGTCTGAAGTACCCCCTCTGAGGGTAGAAACCTTTATCAAGGTTTTTTCAGTATACCAGTATTTTTCCTTAGTTTTCCTGATTTTAATCATCAGTTTGAGGCTTTTAATGTTCTTGCTTCTTTAACCTTCTTTCAGGCACTTCTAAATCAATTTACTTGTCTGTGGGTCTGAAGAGAAGTTGGAGCAGAGTCGTGTGTTGTGGGGGTTTTTTGAGTTTGTTTTTTTAAAAAAATATATATAGATCAAAACCCACTGTATTGGAAACAGGTTATGTTCTCACAGAAAGGGGAAAGATTAGAAGGTCTGTTCTGGTTAGGTGGTTCTTCTGGGACTGCTTGTTATCCTGTATCAACAGAAGAAGAAACAGCTGCAAGACGTGCAGCTGAGAGGTCTATACAGCTTTTGCTTCCGATGCTCTGAAGTGGGGTTTTATTTTTCTGTATAAATGTCTTAGTATATTGTGTTCTTTGTATCATGGCTTAAGAAGGGTTTTGAGCTAGAAGAGATGGAGAAGTTGGCAGAACACTTCATATGAGATCACAATTTCAAAATCAGCATCCTGCATTCGGAGCTGAGAGATACTGAGCCTGGCCTTCAGGGGAAATTGCAGCCCTTATCTCTCTGTCAGACTATTGTACTAGAAGGGCACTGTAGAAACATCATATTGTGAGTAAGGTAATTTATCACTTCAGTTATAATATCCAGCTACTTTTTTGTTAATTACATATTTAGGAGTAGCTTGATATTGTTCTTTCGAAGTTTTTAATACCAACTTTAGGAAATTGTGGTTATGGAGTTGCAGTAAGTCCAAAAGAGTTATCTGAGAAGTCAGTTTGCAGCCTTCTGTTCTGAGGCTGAAGCACTTGCTTCTGACTTGTAGAATGAATCTGCCTGCTGTTCTTCTTTTTTAGTTTTTCTAAAGGTATAATTTATGAAGGATTTCTGGCCACTTCTTTCACTCTTTGGGTTTCTTTACAAATAGACATGGGCCTCTCAAAAGAATTGTATTCAGCAAACTTGAGGAATCTCTACCTTAGCAAAATGCCATGAGGCCTGAATGCTGATAGCAAATGATTTCCTGATTATTCTTCTGGGGTTGGGGAAGAAGTGAAGAAGTTGGCATTGTAGGATGCTTGCCTGGTTATTCGCTAAGGGCCAGGGTTGGGGGGAAGACTGTCCTCCTGCTGTATTAATGGTGACATCTTGAAAATGCAAACTCTTAAAATGTAATTCAGTATTGCTATTTAATGTATATATGTCATGTATAATGGTATGCAGGAGGACTGAGTAGCTCGTGTCTTGTCTTGCACTGGTGACATTTTTTACATTCTGATGCTGATGTAAATCTAGATGTCTACATTGATCTCAGTAGTAAATTAGTAAATAGAAACTAGTGCCAGTGGGATGAAACATTATGAAATTTTGACCTGCTTTTGACCTTTTCTTTAACAGGTAAGTTCAGTTCTACGCTCTACGAGACAGGGGGCTGCGACATGTCACTTGTGAACTTTGAGCCAGCTGCAAGAAGAGCATCCAACATCTGGTGTGTGTGAAGGCCAGTCAAGAGCGATGATTCTTGTGTTACTGCAACAAAATCTTAGATTTTAGTTTTAAAAGGTTATTTAGTATGGACTACAATATTCAATATAAAATATTATCAGTATACTTTTACTTTTGAAACCTAAGTGATTTTTACAAGAAGATAACACTAACTGCATAAATCGTCTTGTCCACTTAAATCAATCTCACTATATTAAGACTATTAGCTTAAGCAATAGATACTTGAACTGAGAACTTGCCAATTGCACTTTTTGATTGGCTTATAGAAAGCCTTTCTTAAAGAATTTAACCCTGGTTTTGGGATAGTAGGTAGCTGTTGAGCGTAATGGCTATTACCTTATTTACAAATGAACTTCCAATTGTGAAGCGAATGTAAACTGATAAATTTGTTCTCAAGTTCATAGATGGCATGAGATGATACATGGAAGTGTTAACATGCCTGAAATGAAAATTTGACTTAGAGTTGCAATAGCCAGCTACATACTGGAAAGTTCATCTCTTGTTGGAAAGATGTGTCCTTTCTTTCTCTGAAGGGACAGGAGGCAGAAGGAATAAAACTGACCCAAAACCTCCCACATCCTCAC
>VWZK01001609.1:360808-481336 GCA_013396935.1 Baryphthengus martii | reverse complement strand
CCCCCCCCCCCCCCCCCCCGCAATCCACTTCACTACATAGAACTGCTCTGAAGCTGTTGCGTCATGCTGAATGCTACAGATCCCCACCACATGTAGGTGGAAAAGCTGTTGGACTTACAGAGTAATGAAGAGTAAAGTTCCCATCTTCAAATCTTTCTTGTGAAAGTGTGCAAGTGCCTTTTGCAGGGCTGAACTCTGACAAGAAGTTCTGTACTCCTTGCACAAAGCTGCCAGTGCCTGCCCCTGCTGCTTGCATGTTCCAGATGCAATGGCTTTGCTGATGGCTGCTGTTACAAAGTTGTATGTGCTAAGGGAAGGAACAAACTGGCCGCATCCAAGTAATCAACTCTCAGCTTTAGAGATTATTTGAGGTTCAGTGAAGTAAGATTGATAACAAAGAATGTTTTTATCTCAAGGCAAGGAACTGAAGGAAAGTTGCATAGATTTGATACAAGTCTTACAGCCATGTGATTTACATGGGAAACACATCCAAAAGCTATCCAAAATTGGGGAAAAAAGCAGTGGTTGGAGATGGACTCTCATACAGTAAGAGAAATTTCTCCTCATCTCTCATGAATGGAAATGGCAAAATAATTTTGCTCCTCTTATCAGAGGTTTATTTGAAGTTAAGTTTTTCAAAAGCAATTTAAGATTAAGTAACTGATTATACTGATATTAAGTATGTACTATTTTTGACAGTCTGGGGACCTTCATAAAAACCAGTACAGAATTAACAAGTTCTGTATGTGAACACAAAGTGGGCTCCAAGCTCTTTTAGAACTGTGATGCCTGTTTACATGAGTAGCTAATTTTCAAGTGGAGTAACTGCTATCATGATAATCTTTGTTAGACATTGTAGGGACTAGGTGTTGAGAAAATTATACCAAAGGTAAAGAATCTCCTGATGTACTATAGCTTCAGAATTTTACCACAATACATAATACTAAGTGGATACTTGTATTTGAAATGTGATCAAAGGAAAAGCTTACAGAAAAACTTATTTTTTTGATAAAATTTGCAAGGAGTCAAAATTAATTTGGGACAGTAGAAAATTAGAATGTCCTGTTGAAATAAAATGTAGTTTTATAATCTGAAGTCTTTCCCCTGTTCTTATAGTGACACGGACTCTCACGTATCGAGTTCTACCTCAGTTCGCTTTTACCCACATGATCTAGTAAGTTTTTCTTGTTTATTCTTAAAGCATGCAAAAAATCAGAAGACTTTCCAATTTTATAGCACTGATTAATCATCCTATGTGGTAGTTCTTTGTTTTTAAGAAGAATTTTTGCCTGGTTTTAAATGGAGATATTTATTGTTGCAGTGTCTTCATACACATACCACTCATCTTTCTGCGTAGCACTTTAATTTTTAAAACATAAATGGTTTCCTCTGATCTAAGGTGTAATGATTTTTTAAACCACGTGGGAATTGGATGTTCTGAGACAGCTTGTAAAGGTTTCAAGAAATGACTGGGCAACTTGGACAGTTTTCATTCTGTGCATTGTTAAGATTAGCAGGCAGCAGAAAGAATAAATTTCATGTTCTGACTAAGAGAAACTTCAGTAATTTCCCTTAAAGGAATTTAAAAATCTGTCATTGGAATCTGCTGTACAAAATTTTAATTCATGTGCAAGGAGTGACTGGGGAAATCAGGCAGAGGCTTACACTGTTTCATACCACAAATAACTTTAGAATTCCTTAGTTTTGTGATCTCAAACCTTTGATATTGTTGTTAAGTCCAGACATATCTGTATTCTTAATCCTGTAGTCTTATATTGCTATGTCATGAAAACGGTGCAAATGGTTGTCATTCTTAAGCTAGGAAACCAAAGTAAAGTATGTTGAAGTACCTAATGACCTAATCCACAGGGAAAATGAAATACGGATTCAGCATTTAGCAGAGGAGCAAGAGGCCTGACCATGCTTATGAACAAGAGCGTGCTTTTCAAACCTGGTGTCTGCTAGAGGAACTTTGTTTGCTTTCCATCATCCCTCTCAAATGTAGCCTTCAAAAAGCAGACTGCGTTACCTGTTATGTGCTGTTGGTTTGCTGGTATGGGCCTGTTGGAAGGGATGGTTCAGTTCAAGGCGAACGTGTTTGTAAAAGCTTTGCCCATGGGCTTAACTGGAGATTTCCCCCTAACATTTGTAGCACTAATAATAAATTTGTTATGGTGATTCTACCTTTTATGAAACCAAATTTAAAAAAAGTTGTTAAAGGCACCTGTTTTCTGACACAGCTTAAGTAGTATGTTTTGTATTTTTTTTAAATACTTTTGGAAAGGAAATGTTGCTGGGTTTTTTTACTACTATTTTTCTAGGAAGGAAAGGCTAGCTAAGCCTAGTTACAGTACACTGATGCTTTAAGGAGTCAAAGCATTTCAGAATTGAGAAATGAATTGTTAAAATATGTGAACACCCACCCAAAGAGCAACCAACCATAAAAAACCGTAATGTTACATATTCTTGTCACCTCTAAGTGTCAGATTTGTTCTTTGACTTAAAAGATTGTGAAGATTTTGCATTAAATGATACTTCAGTGATACTATTTAAGAATAAAGGGCAGTGCATTAAGATGTTAATGAAATTGATAAAGTGGGTTAGACAACACATCTATACTGTAGTAACTTTTTAACCTTCAGAGTACTCTCCTTAAATACCTTTTATGGTTGGAAGTATTACTATGATTTCAAGAGAACACCAGTGACAAATGACAAAATAAGTGCGAAATACAGTCAGTCATAAATAGCATTTGACTAGTTAGAGCAGAGCTTTTTTCATTTGTCTCTGAGTATATTCTGAATATAGTGAGTTTGAATTTGACGACAGATGCACGTGTCCGTTGCTTTGTCATGCAAACCCAATCATTTGGCATGAGTGTGCATGCAGATTAGCTGACTAGGAGAAATGTGTTGTGACTTATTAAAATTCAGAATTGAATTATTCTTGTAGTTACATGTTATTCCTGCTCGCATATCAGTTTACTTGTCTTCAAGTTTGAAGTTTTCAGAGTAAACGAGCTATTGTGCTTGGAAGAGCTGCTTGTACTTCATTTGAAATATGGCGTATGCTAAAATGCCAAACAGTTGTGTTGTATGCAAGCTATTATTGCTGCTGGTGCTGTCCATTTCTCAGAATAAGGACAGGAAGAGTAAGTAGAAGCCTGAGTACTGACAGTGTTTTCAACATATAACTTCTCAAAAATGAAAGTAAATAATTCTAGCAAATTATTCCAAAGCACTTTTCAGTAGAATACAATGATAAACATGAGCTTCTGTTGATACTGACTTTCTTTTAGCTTTCTCTTCCTCAGATCAGGTTGAACAGGCTGCTAACCATGGATACAGATCTGCTGGAGCAGCAAGATATTGACCTGAGTCCTGACCTTCAGGACCACATGCAACCTCAAGAGGAAGCAGCTCAAAAAGTCAAGCAGTACTATCGCTTTTGGATCCTGCCTAAGCTTTGGATTAGCATCAATTTTGATAGATTAACTCTTCTGGCTTTATTTGATAGGTGAGATGCTCATAGGTTACTACAGCTCAGAAAGATTAAAAAATGGTACCTATCAGATAAAAAGCTGTCCTTACAGAACTGTACTTACTTACTGTATTTTTAAAGATGAAAGAATAATATGAAATTTTCTAAAGTATTGAAAGCTGTTCTCCCATTTTTCTCCAGTCATGTTAAACAGGGGGAAAAAACCCAAACAAACCACAACAAATAAACTTAACCTCTTGCTTTACGTCAGTAGGGCGGGTAACGTATTTGAATGGTCAAGAAGAGAGAATTGTTGCTAATCTTTAAAGCTAGAAAATAACCTTTTTCAAAAAAACTAATTGAAAAGGTCTAGAACTTTGTGTACCCTCATGTTATTTCAGCAGGTAGACAGAACTTACCCGCTGTTTTACAACATTTTTCCAGAGTCTTCTGATACTGTAACCCTGTTCTCCGTTCTGCATTTACCCAGTAGAATAAAACGAAGGTGACTCCCCAGTTACTGTGTATACTTGCAATATACAGAGTATTTGAATTTTGTTTATGAACTTGCTTGAGATAAACCACGTAATACTACTTTTACCTGGACAGAATCACATGCTAATTCTGTTCCTAATAGTGAATTCTCTTTATTCCCCTTGGCATATCTTTAGCTGAGCGAGAATGGTTTTAGTCTTTTCATTACAAAATCATATGTACTCATATACAGAAACTATCATGTATATTTTTTTCACAGGCCTGTTATCCTGTGTAGACTTTGAATATAGGTTTACATTACAGACCATGCTTCTGGTTGAGCATTGCCTATGGCAGGGGGGTAAGAACTAGATGATCTTTAAGGTCCCTTCCAACTCAGGCCATTCTGATTCCCTGGCTTGAATTATTTCTGAAGTTATCTACTGAAGTTTTCTTCTGCGCTTTACAGTTCACTTCCATAAGACATTATGGAACTTCCAGCTATCATTGTGTTGTCGGAGACACATTAAAACCTGAGTAGCTCCTGCCTTTGAAAGACAGTGTGCTAGTGTAGCCTGTGCATGTTCAGATCTGTTCTTAATGACTTTGCCGCCACCAGCAGCGTAACTCATGTTAACTTCTGACCTTAACTGTTCCCTTGCAGCTTTTTCTAGATGTAGTTAGCTTCTAAATCTCTTTGTTTGTCTTTTTTTTCTAATGCAGGAATCGTGAGATCCTTGAAAACGTGTTAGCTGTCATCCTAGCTATTCTAGTTGCATTTTTGGGCTCCGTACTTCTTATAGAGGGCTTTTTCAAGGATATTTGGGTCTTCCAGTTTTGCCTGGTAATAGCCAGTTGTCAGTACTCGCTGTTGAAGGTATTTTAATTTCTATCTTCGCTTTCTATAAACAATGGAAATAACTTTGGTTGTTGCAGGTTGGTTAAAACTTTAAGGAAAAAAACTGTATGTTTATCACTTAAAAAATGAAATTACTAAGCTTCAGCTTCATGGAAAGTTTGATTAGATGATCATACAAGGTCACTTCACTAGAATGGTTCTGTGTGTGTTTGTTAAACAGCACTTTATTTCTTGTTCTCATATACTACGTGTTTTCTCAAAGAAGAGCACATTCTTACTATTTGAAAGCAGCCTTCAAACTGAGCTTAAAATTTTATTCTTTTGTGCGTGTGGTAGTTTGCTACTTTGTCTTCGGTGGATGCACCTTAGTGCCTTCATATTAAGCAATTCTATCTAAACGTATTTCATTCGAGTCTTGCTTTTTGTTAGACAACTGTAAATTATATTTTTGTCATGTAAGAATTACTGTTTTCTTAAGATTAGATTAGTAGGGTGGAAATTATATTTAAGCCCGAAGTGCATCACACATATTGTCGTTCAGTTTTGTGTGTTTTTGTGTTTGCTTTTTTTGAAAAACAGTAAAAGTTCTAGAAATGAAATGTGTTCCTTTTTTTTAAACTTTGGCTATAGACATATACTCTTTGAAAAGATTTTATGGTTTAATACACTGTGTTATTTAAAATCTGTAGAGTGGCTTGACAATTATAAATGAATTGTCAATATTATTAAAAACTTCAGTCAACAAAGTGTGTGTGGGGAGGGAGATATCCAGTCTACTGGTAAGTATGTTTAACTTTCCTCTTCTCATTTTGATTTCAGAGCGTTCAACCAGATTCTTCCTCCCCTCGACATGTAAGTCATGGGCACGTGCTGCTGTACTAACCTGCAGATGTAAAACTACCAGAGAGAATTGATCTTTTTGGGATTTTTCTTATGTGTTTTCTCATAAGGCATAAGAGGCTTATGTTGTCTTAGTGTGTGAGAAGGGAACTGATACTATTCCCGACCCCCCCCCCCCCCCCCCCCCCCCCCCATACGCTTCGTTTGTATTTAGCAATTCATGCTCTCCCGGTTTTAAGCCCAGCTTTTGCCAGAGCCATATCATGAGAGGTTTTTTGATGAATATTCAGTATTCAAGCAATTATACTGAGAAGTATTCTTAACGTTGTAATTTGCTCTGCTGATATGAACTGGCACAGCTTTGATGTTCTATTCTGCTCTTGTAGATGATTGAGTTGTCCTGTTTGTGCAGCTGTATTTTTTCACTCTAAGCTGAGTATGCAATGCTCTAGTGAGCTTTAACATTTGAGCATGGAAATGTTTATGTGCTAGTGTTGCACAATATGTTTATATTCTACTGTGCAACTGCTAGATTGCCAATATAAAATATTTTTGTTATGTCCTAAATAAGATAGGAAAAGTGTTATTGCTCTGCAGCAAGCAATTCATGTTATTTCAGGTACTAAGTTGTATATTTTAATGAACACACAAATACAGATGATTTTTCTTTTTTCTTTCCAGCAGGAGCAGTATCTGAGTAATAAGCCTTAATTTTTTGTCAGAATTAATGTATTCTCTCTAGCTTATGGAGCCTAGTCAGAGTTTCTCTGGCATTTAGTATTGCAAGAAATATCCTTTAGAACTTAGAGAATAAGGGTAGATACAGCTTTAATCTAATGATCTGTGTCCTCATTATAGCAAAGCCACAAAAAAAGGCTTCTGTCACTGCAAGGCAATGCATTAAGAATTTTATGAATAAAACTCTAAGGATGTGCTGAGGTGACAGTACATTAATGGATGAACAGCGATTAATTTTGGTTCTAAAATTATCTGTAACAGAATAGTAACAATTACTTTTTCCCGCTAATAATGAAATATTTGGGTTTTTTTTTAACAGGGTCATAACCGTATCATAGCCTATAGTAGGCCTGTATATTTCTGTTTGTGTTGTGGTCTTATTTGGCTGTTGGATTATGGCAGCAGAAACATATCTACAACAAGATTCAGGTTGTACGGAATGGCTTTCACCAACCCGTTGCTGCTGCTGTCAGCCAGGGACTTAGTTATAGGTGAGTGGGTGTTCTTGTTTCGTTTTGGGTTTTTTCATGAATTTGAATGATTTGCTTCACCACAAGAGAAAACTTTGATTTTTCCACTCTGCATCATATTAAGACACTGTTGTGTCATCACCTTCTAAATGCAGTTCATTTCATTTTCCCTTCTATAGCTTTGCTGTAACAAACTGTGGAGAAGTCAACTAACGTGGTGTCATTGAAAAATAAATAAGAAGCTAAAAATATTAATGTGGTATCTTAGTTTTTTATCCCTGAACATTGTGCTCATTCTTCTTAACTAGGACTTGGATGTGCTACCCTGTGCTTGGACCTAGCTTCTCGGTAGTTAAAGGAGCATTTTGATTTGGATATTTTCATGCTCTCTAGAGGAGCTTGTGGCAAATGAGAAGTTGTTCTCTTAAATCACATTATTTGTGTTTAGCAGTTGGCTGGGACAGTACAGTCACAACTTGAAAAAAACATCATAGGCAGAGAAATCTTTATTTGATGTGTCTTCTTTCAGAACAGATTTATCATCAATACTGAAGATATAATTTTGGGCTGTATAAGGTACTTCCATTGTATTCTGAGCAGCACAGTGCATTCACATGATTGCTGCCGTCTAATATTCCCCATCCCCTCAAAAAACCCACACAACTCAGAAACCCAACAACAAAACAACCTCAAAACCCACAAACGTTTTCCCTTTTTACTTACCAAATTAATTGAAAATAGTAATAACAGCTACATAATGTCAGACAGAGCCTGTAGAAAGGAGAGAACATAATCATTTGAGGACCATCGTATCATGGGAACTTTGTGTATATTCTGTAATGGAGCAAAGTTACTTGGATGATTCTCTCTGGATTGCCTCCTTGGAGGGGGAAGAAAACCTGTAGGAATTCATCTAAATTGAACACACGTGCTTCAGTTGTACCAAAATATCTGTGCATGAGAGATGACAGCAGCTGAATGTTATAACTGCATGCCTCTGGTTGCTGGACAGTCTTCTGTCCAAGAAAAATTAACACTTGGTCTTTGTTTTGATTCTTTATTTTTAATTGGATTGTATTGGCGACTAGTAAGGCGACTAGTAAGGCGACTAGTAAGGCGACTAGTAAGGCGACTAGTAAGGCGACTAGTAAGTTATTTAGGTATTATTTTATTAGATTTATTGGAACATCCTGAATTTCATGCCTCATCCTGTTTCCCCTTTGACTTTCTGCTAGGANAGGCGACTAGTAAGGCGACTAGTAAGGCGACTAGTAAGGCGACTAGTAAGGCGACTAGTAAGGCGACTAGTAAGGCGACTAGTAAGGCGACTAGTAAGGCATTTTGGGTATTATTTGGGTATTATTTTTTTAGATTTTTAGGAACATCCTGAATTTCATGCCTCATCCTGTTTCCCCTTTGACTTTCTGCTAGGAAATCTTTATTTAAATTTAAAAGTCTAGAGGGAAAAGGCTGAAACCACTTATTTACGAGCAGAGTATTGTTCAGGCATTTCCAAAGGTGCTTTTACAGATTCTGTGGGTCTGTTCGTGCACTGGCATACTTCATTCTGTGTCTGTGATGGAAATAGAAGTTAAGACAGCAAATGCTTTTGACTCAGTCAAGATCTAAAACTAGCTTCCTGTTGCCTTGTTTTATGCTCTATTGATATCAGGAGTCTTTTCTCACCTTTACTCATTGCTGTAATGTGTACCCATGTCCCCATAAGGTAATAAATGCATAAATGCGTATGTAGGTGGTGTGTTGTATTGTGAAAGTGACCTACATTTAACAAGTACTTGAGTCTTTTCCAGTTTTAAAAGGTTGTGCTGACATCTCCAAGCCATGGCCGTTTTGCTATTAGCTTTTAAGACTTTTTAGTTCAAGAGTTCTGAATGCTTTTTCATCCTTACATTTTACTCTTAGGTCTCCTGCACCAGCTTATACTGTTTATATTTCTTAGCACATCTACCAATAAGGAATCAGATTGCCAGAGCACCTCTCACTTCTTAAAACAAGAAAAAAACCAGCAAACCAACCAAAATAAAAACCTACCCCTACTCTTCCTCCCTGCACACTCTTGGCTTTGGCGTAACTCTTCAAGTTGCTGGAGTACTGTTTCAAAAAGCTCTGTGTACATCGCACAGCAAACTGGCTGGTAGCAAATATGCTTTGTTAGCACAAAGTGAAAATCTCAGCTGCTATCTTTTCCCCATTCCCAAGCATAGCTGCTGGAACAACACAAGTGCAGGGCAAGGCAAACTTTGTGTTTAGATAGCATAGTTGCTGTGTCCTTGCCAACAGACAAGTGAGGACTGAGATAAATTTTTGATTTATTTAGTGCCCCACATTAGATTTGATCAGCTGGTCTAAATCTGCTCCACACTTACAAAAATTATTTTCCTATTTGGCCAATGCAGTCCCTATTAAAGAGTAATTCTGTTATGGGCTTTAAAGGCCATCAGAAGTGTTGCCTTTTTGCTGAACTAGTCTTTATACTTAGTATTCCTTTATCTGTGTGTTAATTTTGTTTTCAGTCCTCCCTAAACTGTCAGATTTTATCTGGTAGGGTTATTTTCAAGGTTTGATCCTTCTATCCCTCAAAACCTGGAACTGATAGGCTTCTTGTGAATTATACCTGAACTACTTAACAGTTGTGTAAAATGTTGTTGTTGCTACATTTTTTTTTTATTCCTTAAGTTAGAAAGTAAATGGTATGTACAGTTTGGGACGTACCATTCTCTGTATTAAAATTAAGTGGCATTTGTTTGTCTTTGCATTCTTAAGTCTTGTAATTTGCAGAAGTTTTAATGAGTCAGTTACCCATTTTCATCTTACAGAAAGAACTTTTCAGAAGTGGTGTGGGAAAATGAGTAAAATTGTCAGATGTTCTTAGTGGCAGAAAACCCAGAGGTGAAATGCTTGGGCTGTGTTATGTCAGTGTGGCTGATGTTAGCTTGCTCCTGAAACTCCAGACAGGCCTCAGATAAGGCTCGTTTACAGTGAGTGAAAACTTACAAATCTTCTAATCTGTAAACACTCTGGATTGATCTTTAAGTGAAAATGGAAAGCCTGAATTGGCCTGTATCCATTTATACAGAAATGGAAACTGAAGTAAAAGAAATCTTCTGACTGTTGGTCTGGGTAACCTCTATATTCAGTAAATTCTGAGTCATTGAAGTAGAAATTTACATAATGGATGTTTTCCTTAGACATAGTAGTAGAAATACTTCAGTGATGTTGAGTTAAATGGTGTGTGTGGTACCCTAGAACTTAAACTGAAGAGTACATTAACATGCTATACTTATCATATTCACTGCTTTTTCAACTTTTTTTCTTTCTTTTCCCCCTCCATAGTGTTTACACTATGTTTCCCTATAGTATTCTTCATTGGTCTCCTGCCTCAGGTGAATACATTTGTGATGTATCTCTGTGAACAGCTGGATATTCATGTCTTTGGTGGCAATGGTGAGTGTTGGGATCTTCTGTTAGTAGCAAAAGCCTTAGATTAGGAGCAGCCATCATATTAGGAGGATAGTTAAAAATTCAGTGGTTTTTGTATTCCTACCCTCTAAACAGATTGCTAACTGTATTTTTTTAAAATGTCTTCTGATTGATTGAGAAACAGAATTACTGTTGTAGAAAGCTTGTCAAAAAATATACTTTCTTCCTTTCATTCCCATGGTCATGACCTTTAATAAATGGGGAGGTAAAAAAAAACCACATGAATTACTCTTTAAAAAAAAAAAAAACAGTTTGAAAGGGGAGGCGATACAAGTCACTGATGTGTGTTGCACTTTGATATCAGAGGGGTGTTGCAACTAGGAGAATTTCTTGAACAATTGCAATATTTTGTGTTCTAACCTTGATTACATGACATGGTTTAATTTTTCTTTCTTTTCTACGATATTCAGCTACCACAAGCCTGCTTGCAGCACTTTACAGTTTTATCTGTAGTATTGTGGCAGTAGCGTTGTTGTATGGACTGTGCTATGGTGCCCTGAAGGTGAGCAATACAGCACACATTAATGGTTTGGGTTTTATTCTCTGCTTCCTTGTATCTTAGATACTTAAATATGCATAAAGTGAATGAGAAATACTAGTCTGAATTGATGTAGGGTTCTCAATTGCTCATCTGTGATGTCAATAAAGGAGGTAGAAAGTAGATTCTTTGCTTTCAAAAGGTATATAACTTGTGCCTGTGCCGACAGGCTGGTTTTTGGCCAAAAACACATGATATTTACAGCCTATTCTGTTTTACATTGATTCTTGGAAAAAAGATTGCATGAGTGGCCTGTTTCTAGCAGTTTTCATATATTGGTTTGAGTTCTCAAAATGGCTCATGTGAGTATTTTTCCTGTGCTGCAAACCAGTAATAGTCTTTTCAAATTAACCTGTACTTAAAAAGCAACAAGGAAACACAGTGTCCAAGATATGTGCTTATCTAAAAGGTAGAGTTTGTTGGCAAACTGGGGGGGAGGCGGCAGAAAACCTCCAAAACTGCCAGCTTTTCCTTGCTTGAAATGCCATTCTGTTTGAAAACAGTGAGGTGTTGGTTCTACATGTTGTTTTCAGGTGCGTTTCAATAATAAATGCTCTCAGTCCACAATTAACTGTAGCACGTGCGCCTTCCACCTCAGAGTTGCCTGGCCTTTTTCTGCTCTGTCAGAGTAAAAAGTTGCGGAAGGAAGTGCTCGCCTGATGCCATCACCCACAGAACATCATTAGCTTTCTGTGAATTTGTACATTTGTCTTGTTAGCCTTTTGTAAACACATTTCTTCAAGATAAACAAGCTTTAGCAAAGAATCACTCTCTCATCCAAGACAGATCGTGAAAACAAAAATAAAACCTCTGGTTTAATCTGAAGTCAGCACATCAGAAAAAAACCCAAATCTGAGTAAAAACATTGAAACGTAACTTGCTTTTAGTCACTTCTAAATTTTGAAACTCAGCCTGTGGTCTCAAGGAATGCAGGCAATTCTTCATAACCCTTATGAAAACTGATGGCTGAATGATTAAGATGGTGTAGGCTAAAGGGATGTACGCTATGTTAGTTTCTGTTCTACAATTAGACATAAGTAAATATTGAACAACATCGTTGTACTAAAAGTTCTGCTTAGTTTTTGTGGAGTTGTAGTTGGTTTTTTCATTCTCTTACGATAGTACTTAATTCTTGTATGTCAGATAAGTGTTACATAGCTTGTCTCCTTTTATTAACATTTCGTTTCTTTCTCCAGGATTCTTGGGATGGGCAGCATATTCCAGTTCTCTTCTCCATATTTTGTGGTTTATTAGTGGCAATATCGTATCATCTCAGCAGACAGAGTAGTGACCCTTCTGTACTTTTGTAAGTGACTCAGTTTGTGTCTCTTCCCCAAGGAAGGAGCCAGTTGCAAGGGAACATTATAAATAATGTTAGATGTTAGTACTGTTTGAACTGGTGGTTGCCAGCATTATCAAAAATTGCATGATATCTGTTCAGTAGTTGGAGAAATTCTCCAATTTTGCACCTAGTTCCTCCTCTAGCAACCTTTCTTGTGACTTAGAGCAAATAACTTATGTGCCAAAATCTGATTTAGCTGCCTGCTGACCTCAAAAATGCCAGTCAGGTGCCATCTTTCTTCTGGTGCCTTTGTGCTGAACAACCTGTACCCGTTCTGTATTCAGAGATGGTCAAAGCACTAGTTTAAGATGGAGTACATGTGTGGGTTTTTTTGAACTGTAGCTCTCTTCATTTGTTACTGTGTTCTTATCTTGGATGTGCACTCAAAGCACTCATTAAAATAATTCCTTCTGAGATGCAAAACAATAGGAATCTGTTTTGGAGATGATCATTCCTATCTAGCGTGGGGAAACGTGTATTCATGTTACTATTCTGGGTTGGAGTATTGATCTGGTGATGAGAGTGTTTCTCATTCAGTTAATAATTACGTGTGTAAAACAAAATAGTTCCAGCAGGAGAAACACCTCCCACAGAACAGCCAATAGAGGCTCAGTCACATACCTGGGTGAGGCAGAGTTTGAACTCAGATTTAAATTTAGCTGTAATGTTGGATGAATTTGATAAGCGGTAGTCTGGGGTAGATAGTGAGGGACCTCCATTGTGAACAGGGAGATTAATGATTTGTAAGTGTTCACACACAAGGAGAATTCTTATCTTTGGGTTGACAACTAAACCTTGTCCTGTTACTTGTGGTTCAGGTGACTTTACCCAGTTGGTATGAGGTCCTTGTCCCTAGGTACCCATTCTCCTGTTCTTTCCAAGTGCTATAGCCTAGGTGCTTGTGCTTGACCTGCAAGGTCACCTATTTAGCCAGATGTGGCACAGTTAAGGATTGCAATACCTTGCAATCTGTAACTGCTTTTGAAGATCTAGGGCTCACTCTGTTATGAGCTTTCTGTCCATAAAATGAAACAGTACATGTTTCTGTACTGCATAGGGTGTTGTATGAAAAATCACACTGAAGGGTTATAAGACGCTTAAGTATGGTTACCTGTGCTTCATGTGGTCTCCTAAAAGCTTAGGTGTCAGTATTTTGAACTTTAGTACCAGCAAGATGTGTTAAGAATTTAGTAGTTTGGTCAGCATGGCTAATTCACAAATTAATCACAATAGTATAAATTTTTTTTTTGTGGTGTTGAAGTTTAAATTAAACTAAAGAATTCTTGGTTTTCTAATTGGTGTTGAAAAATTGACCACTTTACACCAAGTTACATTTCTGTTTAGGTAGTTATGAGCTAAAGATTTATTTTCATGAATACTAAGAGCTCCCCTTAAAATTCAGTATTTGTTTAGTTACTCCTGTTGGTACTGCAGAAACTACTGTTTGAACAGCATCTGGCTGCTGGTCTTTAATGGTGGTCATTGTGTGCAGGCAGAGAACTCATTTTTCTATCAAGTTGAGATTTCATATTTGTAAATTTGCTCAGGCATGTGAAAGTACTAATGTGGCAGGATTATTCTGTCTTGTAATCAACTTGTAATAGAACTTTTAACATTCTTGTTTTATGTGGTCTTAGAAGAATACTACATGTTTTTCAGTACATTTTTTTGTCTTTCTTTAAGCTCTTTAGTGCAATCAAAATTTTTTCCTAATTCTGAAGACAAAAACCCTGAGGATCCTCTGTCTGAAGTAAAAGATCCTTTACCTGAAAAGCTTCGAAATTCTGTGGTAAGTGTGCTTTTTAAATGAGTGTTTTTTTTTTTGACTCAGTCTAAGTGTTTACTTTGTTGGGTTGTATAACATCAGTCTGGATCCTGCTTAGCTCACAAGGCTCATTAATGACCATGGTGTTGATTAGAATGGGTATCCAGAGTGTTTTGTTTTCTTTAAATCTGCAGATGATTTAAAAGGTGGCACGTGAGAGAGTTGGAATTCCCTAGTGTGAATTCAGTGAAGTATCACTGAGGATTTTCTTCTAGCTCATATTGATAATAAATGACACTTGCTTTTGTGTAGACATTAGGGGGAAATAATTAATGGTGGCAGAACTATATTAACCCAGTATTTCTAGTAATTGTGAACTTTGTGCACACAGTTCCAGAAGAAGAAAATAAAAATTGTTGAAAGCATCGTGGATTTTTTGCTATTTGTTTGGGACTTTTTGGATTGTAACCTGTTTCACTTACTTAAGCACTTAATTTGAATTTTTAGTATAAATCATTCTATGTATTTATGAAATCAGTAGTATTTCAACAGTATTCTTTTTCACACAGTGGAGCAGTAAGCAAAAGATTGAAGATGCTTAGTGTGCCAAATTGTACAAAAGAAGGCTGAACATTAATCTTGTGTGAGGGCTGGCTGTAGAGGAATAACAGTATAGATGGGTTCCTCCTACTATATGGGAGGCACAAGCATGTCAAGGTTCAGTGTGTGGAAATGGCAAGTAAATAGAGCAGAGAAACTGCAATTCTTTTAATGCTTAACAGGAGAAAATAATCCCAGGAGCTGCAAAGCTCCTCTGTAGCTCCCAGGTGTGGTGTTAGTCACCAAGGGGTCAGGGGAGTTGAGGGTTATCGTAGGTTCCTTCTTTCAGTATTTTCTAAATCAGGACTTACTGATTTAAGAAAAAAAGTTGTATCCCAAGAAGTTAAGATCTTGTGGCAATAATTGTTGTAATTACTTGGCCGATTTTGGAGTAGTTAATCCTTTAATGATTTTCTGGACTGAAAATACTCACACTGTGTTGACTTAGTGGGAACAGATCTAAACTTGGGAGACTTGGAGTTGTAGTGGCCCTAAGGACATATTGCCCCCTTGTGACCGAGTCCGGCATTACTTGTTTTGATATTTTTCTGCCTGTTATCGACAGCTTGTCTTCATTTTTTTTTTTTAGGGATAATGGAAGATCCAAACTCATTCTTTAGGGTCCTTCTAAAGCTATCCTTCTGCAAAGGAACTGGGGAAAAAAGGGTTGAAGAGACTGGTTGTTCCAGCTTGTAGTTAGCTCTGTCTGCGCAGTCATCTTCCACAGCTTTTTATTGCCCCATAGTCTAAGCAGTTCTTAGATCACAAATGAGAAATTTGGTTAGCCGTTCCACCTCTTTCATCAGGGCTGTAGTGGGTCCTTATACCCCTCTCACAGCCCAAAATGAGAGGGGGAATATATTAGGTATATTAATTTCTCCTGCCTCACTTTGAGTATGTGTCTTTCCACTGCACTCATTTGAACTGCTCCTTAGCTATAAAATTTATCTTGTGAAATTTCTGATAATTTCAGTGGAAGTCATTAGCACTGGCATAGTTTGAAAATCTTTAATCAGTTTCAGTGTTACTGCTGATGGGCATTAAGAATATGAAGAGAACAACCAAAGCTGATGTTTTCTAAAACTATTTTGTTTTGCCTCCCCAGAGTGAACGATTGCAGTCTGACCTGATCGTGTGTATAGTCATTGGTGTGCTCTATTTTGCAATTCACGTTAGTACAGTATTTACGGTTTTACAGGTAAGGTGTTCCATCATTGTCTTCTGTATACTAATTATGTGATATTAAGAGTATTCTGTCAGTGCACCAGGTTGCCTGACTAGTTTTAGATGGTCTTTAAATATGAATTGTGACAAGTACATGACCAAAGATCTTTACATTCTAGTTGTATGTGCTCAAAAACTCTTCTCTTGTTTTCTAGTTTCTTCTTTATTTCTGGATTTTTAGTCTCTGCTTCATCTCAGTTAAATAGTGTCAGGATCATATTGGAGTACGAAAAAAAAAGAAACTATTTTAAAAAAACAACACAAACATTTAGAAAGATTGATTCTTAAAGATTGAGAGGCTGAACCCTGACTGAGCAATTGTATGTAATGTGACTGTTTGTAGGCTATAGTGTAATGGAGTACCCCTTTACTGGAATGGTTCTTTACAGGAATTCAAAGAGCCTTTGAGTTTAAAGTTCTTTACTTGTCCATCTGTCTAATATTACTGCTTCAGATACTTCTAATGTGTGTATATGATCTACTTGATGATGATGATATGGGATCGGATCCTGTTCTTAAATTTAAAGGCATTTGCCTGAGGTGTTGCAATTACCACATTTCTTATTTTGATTTTCCTGTAAAGCAATTGTTGGTTGGCTTATGAACAGCCTTGTGTCAGGCAAGCGACAGTTTCCTGCATGTATTTCAGAAGGATTTTACCCTCCTGCTGCTGCATACAGTTAAAGAAAGAAACTAGTTTTTAAAAGCATGTGCATTCAGGTAGCTTCCAGTTTTCAGGTGAAGCATCCTACCTAGGCAGGTGTACTAGTTTTTTCTAAGGAAAATCTCTCTTCTGTTATATGGCTGGACTTCAGCACTCCTCCTGAATGTTGCTTTCTCTCATGTTTGAGAAACTTGGCTATATGCTCCTTACCAGTTGTGTGATTCAATAGGCTTAGGTTTCACAGACATTCTGAATTGAGAGCTGTTGTAGCAAGGTAATGTAATTCTAATTTTGCTATGATATATTTAGAAACTGAGAGACAGTTTTCATGCGTGAAATTCAGTCTTCATACCATGTCAATGTAGAAGCATTTTGTGACTTCCATGAAAACACTTGGTCCTGGTGGGAGGCTTCACCTTCTCAAGAGAATATGAGATTAATGATTTGTTTTTTCCTTGTGTTTATACTTATCCAGCAGATGAAAATGTAAAGTGGGTTCAGCCTTTAGAGGATAGTAGCTTTATCATGTATAAAATGCAGCACAGGTGGGTCGGAAGCAATGGACTACGAAGGAAGATTGGTGCACTTTTTTAATTTAAGATCAAACAAGAAATGCCTGTGAAAGACTCATCTATTTCTAACACGTTGTCACTAAGTTGAGAAAGTTGGTACTACAGTGCCTCATGAAGAAATACATTTCCCAGTTTACTATTGCAGGACCACCTGCCTAGATGTTGGGAAAGGTATTAATTATTAGCTATAATAACCTTAATTTCTTCAATTCTTCTTTTTAGCCTATTTTAAGTTATGTTCTCTATGCATTGGTGGGTACGGTAGGCTTTGTGACCCATTATGTTCTGCCTCAACTCCGAAAACAACTTCCTTGGCATTGCTTTTCTCACCCGCTGCTGAAAACCAAGGAATACTATCAGTTTGAAGTCCGAAGTAAGTATCGTTCCTGACGCTCCTTTTGAACCTGCTGTAGCTGCTGACCAACTTGTTACCTGTTGATACATTTACTCTCTTCTTTCATTATTCTCACCACTAGAGTATTTAATGACATCTAATCCAGAAATGTCTTATTTTCTCAGTTCCCCGTGCTTTGATTCCATGACAATTTAACTCTCCGCTGATGATAATGATGCTACATGTGCTAATGTTCTCAGAGCAGTTCTGTTAAAGCACAGTCATCAATCTTAAATTGCAAAGGTTGTGCTAATGATTACCGTAATTTTTTATAAAGGTAGTATGTGTTGATATTTCTTCAAGATAGTAAGTTTTCAAATGTTTTAGGGGACTAGATATAGTGAATGCTGTCAGAGATTTCATCTCAGCGTAAATTTGATTCTTGAAGGTGTTGTTGAACCTGTTAAACCAAGTGTAGTGCAAGTGGCCTACTAACGGCCACACACCAAGGGACCGGTCCTGCATAGGCACACTCTTGCACCTTGTGTTAAAGTCTGTGTTTCCATGAAATCTTTCTCTGGAGACTGCAGAAAATGTGAAGTCAGTTATACTGCTGATCAGTTTTCCAGTATGGATTAAATGTGGTGGTAGATTGTGGAGTCTCCACTACTAGAAAGTTTGTATTGTTAACAGTGGAGTTAAGAAATTTCTATCAAAAATGGCTTAGAAACAACCAAAGCTATTTTGGTTTTCTCTTCAGTTAGTTTTCAAGATAAGACAGTAATGAAAAGAACGTAAGCATTTTGCTGCTTTCAGGAGCAGAGAGCTATCAAAATTGATTTGCAGACTTTCCCACCTTTGTAGCAGCTCTGCCATGCTGATGTCTAAATTGTGGACTCTTTCAATGATTGAGTTTAGATATGGATAAATATAAATAGTAATTGTAATATGGTGCCAAACTCTATGTGGAAGAAGTGAAAAGTGCAGTTGTATGCCTTAGATTTTTAATCTCTGAAACTAGAGAAGCTACAGTTGGTACCCTTTTGCTGATATCCAAGTTCAGCATTTCCATATGTAGTAGTGTTTCCGGAAAAAGTCAAAGTCTTATCCAGTAATGTTAAATATGTTTGTAGCATCTCCCAGTTTGATCCCTGTAACTTAAACTTCATGCTGTGTCAGTGGCAAGTTTTCTTTCTGATTTCTGTTGTACAATCTGAGCTTCAGTTTTTGCTGGAACTCATCTAAGCACATGTAGTCAGTCAGAGCAATCAAGAGAGCGAAGCTTTTTAACAGTCTTTCAAGTGTATCTTTAACCCTTTATGTAGGCATGATGTTTAACGTAACTTTTGACATAGGCTCTTCCAGCCTGTATTTGTACTGCTTTGTAAAATTTTTTTTATTATCTTTATTAGCATTAATTTTAACCATAGCAATCCTGTTACCTACTTTAGAGTTGTAGAAGTTTAAAAGAAGTTCCTAGTTATTAGACATTTGTGTTGCCAGGTTACATATGCTCTTCTATGTTGTAGAGTTGCAAACTAGAAATCTTTCCGTTCAAAGATGGTTAGAAAACATCCTTCTGCATGAAACAAAATGGGTAATGTCACACAGCTCCATCAGTACCAATGTCGAAATTACTGAAGAGATGGCAACTAGGTTTGTTTCCTGCTGAGTCTAGTAAGCAAGTAGTTTGCAAACGGTTATATCTGTACGCAATGTACAAATGTACAGTGCAATATGTAACAGTACAAAAACTCTACTGGGGCTGTGGACAGTAGCTTAGAAGGAGCTTCTCTTTGTTTCAGTTACGTAAAACTGTGAAAGTCCAATATGAGAATATAGCTAGTGTTTGGCTCCACAAATTACTTGGATCCAGAATTTTTATTGTGTTAGCTGAGTTTGATTTAACAGTGCAATCTGATTTCTTCTTTTCTACCTTGATAGATGCTGCACATGTTATGTGGTTTGAGAAACTTCACATTTGGCTCCTTTTTGTAGAGAAGAATGTTATCTATCCACTGATAGTCCTCAATGAGCTTAGTAGCAGCGCTAAGAATATTGCTAGTCCAAAGAAACTGGATACTGAGTAAGTAGAAAAGGCTATGAAGTAATCTGAGTATGTCTACTGTGGTGGGAAATCAAATAGTGAGTGCTGACCTCAATGGCCTTAACGCTAAGGCAAAGAATGAATAAAGGTTTTTTGCTTTATTTGAAAGCTCTTACAGAACCAAGCCACCTTGCTGGCTTAAACTGAATGGACTATTACAGTGTTCAACTAGGAAGTCACACAAAGATAAAACATTAAATTAATTCATGCTATAAAGATTGCAGAATTACCTAGGAGTGTAATATCAGAATTTCCTTGTTGATCTTCAGAGTCTATAATATGATTATCCAAACTGCAAGTTCAAGGTAGTGACAGTACATTCTGATATTTTGTCAGTGGTAAATTTAAGATGTGTGTAACATTCCCAGAGCTGATGTGTCAGCTTGTGACCCTTCCACAGCTTTTTGTTCTCATCAGCGAATTCCCCTGGCCCTCCAGTCCCTAAGTATAATCTGTATCCAGATGGCATTGCACACTGTCTCTTAAATTGAGCCTTAGTTGCAATCCCTCAAGCAGTGTATCTGACTCTCAGTAAATGGAGAGTTCAGTAATAGGCCCTGTATTTTTTACCTCCAAAACAGTGACCAGGTGGCTCTTTGGGATTTGAAGTTCGATTGATTTAGAACAGAGATGTTGTAGAGAAGAAAAATCTTGAAACAAAATGGACTATGTATTTGAGGTGTAGGGTGGGATTTTTTGGGTGTGGGTTTGTTTTTTTTTCTAAATTTAATAATCCCTGGATCTAGTAACTTCTTGCTTTGGGTTCATTACTCTTGTCACTACAAGACCTTTGGTAGGAATGTTGCTGTTACATTAATGTTAATTCTATAATCCTTTTATCTCTCTGTTACTATCTCTGACAATATCACTGTAAGTTTATCATTAAATTGTGGTTCCCTCAATATAAACCAGAGCAGTATAGTCATGCAGGAAATAGTAATAATCCAGTGTTCATTACATGCTCTTGCTCATTAATTTTAGAGCACTTACAGCATTTTTGCATCTTAATGTTCATAACCTAATTAAAGACCAGGTTTCTGTTCCAAGTAAAAGGCTCTAGGGAGACCTTATAGTGGCCTCCAGTACCTGAAGGGGGCTCACAGGAAAGCCCATGGCAGAGGGGTTGGAAGGAGATGATCTTTAAGGTCTCTTCTACCTTAAGCCATTCTATGATATTTTACCTCTGTTTTTTTTTTTTTAAGCGAGACTCTTAGAATGCTAATCTTTGCTAGTTGACAGCTATTATCCAAGTCTTTCTATCAGTATTCTCAAGCTAATCAAAGAAAAATAAATTCTGAAATTGTCTTAAAACCCAACAAACCAAACACACACCACACACATTTACGCCAGAACTTCAAAAGCAAACTCAAATCTAAGCCTCATTACATGTGAGCAACAATTTAGGTGATCTTTAAACCTCTTTTGGACAGCGGATGAGTAACTGTTTTGTATTAATTTCTTACACAGGTTGGGTGCTTTAATGATCACAATAGCTGGCTTGAAATTACTGCGTTCGTCATTCAGTAGCCCAACGTGCCAGTATGTCACTGTTATTTTCACAGTGCTCTTCTTCACTTTTGATTACAAAAGTTTTACTGAGACCATGCTGCTAGATCTCTTCTTCATGTCCATACTCTTCAGCAAGGTAACTTTACCTCTCCCTATTTCTAGATGTTTCAGGTCATCTAAAAGGGAAAACAGATAGTCCTAACTGATAGGTAATCTTCCAGATCAGTCATATTGGTAGTGTAATCGATACGCCATAAGACAGTGAAGACTTGTCCTTTCCAAAGCACTTTGCTTGAAAAAGCGTATTTAACTTTCTAAACATTTCATGCGTTTCTTCTAGTAGAACAATGAAGTGCGTGTTATGTTATTTGCTTCATTGTTACATCCTTTTTGTACATCTCAAGGCTTTTGGTTAGACAAATAAGAACTCTAGGGTGACCACTAAATTCCTCCAGGGTATTTGTGTACTGCATAGCATGTTGATTTTCAGCCAAATCACTAAATTTTTCTTTTTTTCTTTTTTTCTTTCCTGTAGCTTTGGGAACTCTTTTATAAATTGAGATTTGTATATACCTACATTGCTCCCTGGCAGATCACATGGGGATCTGCCTTCCATGCTTTTGCCCAGCCCTTTGCTGTGCCACGTATCCTTTGAAAATGCAGACTTTCTCCTGAAGTCATGTATTTATAACTTCTGAAGATTGCATTATAAAGAATTATGTATTAAGGATTAAATCTACTGTGTGAACAGGTTTGTCTAGTGAATATATAGGAAAAACTGCACACTTCCTGCCTTGCTACAATGCTCTGAGTTATACAATAACAGATAGAATAGGAATAGAATTCTGATATAAAAGAAACGTGCAGGAGATATTTCATTCTGAAAATGACACAACTTTTCTGCTGGCAGTCGTTCCCTTTTTCAACAGTCACTGGCTATGGTTTTATTTCTTGAGATCTGCATTTTAAGCTTCTGTAGGCTGGTTTGAATGGAATTGGTATTCTCTGTAGAGTGACTGTTGTCTCATGCCAAGTTTTCAACTATTTCTGTTTTTAAAAACAAAAATTATCCCTTTAGTGCTGGATATACTGTAAAGATACTTTGCTTTTATCTTTAAAGATAACATTTCTTGGGGATTTTGTTTTAATTGGTATTGCTATCTATGTTGAGTACTATCACGGAAGCTTTTAAAAAAAAAAAAATGGCGAGTTGTTGCTTCGCTTTCCTTAATTCTGTGACCCTACAGATTCTGCAATGTTGTTTGTCCAAGCAGCTGTGTCAGCTTTCTTCTCTACTCCACTGAATCCTTTTCTGGGAAGTGCAATATTCATCACTTCATATGCCAGGCCTGTCAAATTCTGGGAAAGAGACTACAAGTAGGTGCAATAAGACCTTTAAAGTTTGAATCATTTGTTTTTAATAATGTAACTGTGGCTGTATGTGTTGGTTTGGTTTTGGGTTTTTTTTTCCAAGTGCTGGTATTTTGTTTTCTCAGCAAAAACAAGTCTATAGCACTAAAATGTTCATTGAACTTGTTTCTAAAATATTGTAGCAACTGTTTTTTATACTAGCAACATTTGCTTTAGCTTACTAAGTAATTTCTACTTGGAGATATGACATCCTGGTAATTTTTTTAGATATACGAATTGTAGTATTCTGAAGTACAACTTAGTGAATTTATGTACAAAAAAGTTTTGAGGGGCAGGTCATAACTGTATTTGACCTGTGTTCATTATTGCTCTTTTTACAACTAGAACTGGCTAGCTTCAATATAAAAAACTCTAAAGCGAATCTTCTGGGAGATGGGATCACTAGTAAAAGACTTTTCCTGTGATGATATAGCTCCCTGTGGTTTATTTCTCTGAAACCCACTGTTGATGGAGTATCAGACTAGTGAAATGTTAGGTAAACAACATATAGGGCAAGACGAGCAGATAGTTCTGGTATTTAGAGAACCAATTTTTCATTTCACTGATCTATTGCATTTTTCCCCCTTCTAACACTAGACGAGTTTAAATACAGTGTTCCAAATCTTACATAAAAGAATTCAAATTGTAAATTCAGCCAGTGAAGTAATAACTTTCTGAGAATTGCCCTTTCAGTTAAGTCTAAAGCTAAAAACTGTTCTATGGCTACCTACTGTGGACAAGCTTTATTTAGGTATTGGATCATAATGCTTTTATAGGCAGAAAATACTCTTATATATGAGAAGAGCAGCAAATTTGCATATAAAATTTGTTTAAAATAACTTTTTAAATATTCCACTGAAACGGTTTTAACAACTCTTATTCTGTTAGTAGTTTCTTCCCTCAGATTTTTCTTACAGTAATACATTTTAAGTGTGCTTTATTTTATTACTTCCAGCACAAAACGTGTGGATCATTCAAATACAAGACTGGCTTCGCAGCTTGATCGAAATCCAGGTAGCCGCCTTTGTCTGACTTTAGAGGTTTGGGGGTTTTTTGGTGAGGGTGTAGGGTTTGGTTTTTTGTGGGTTTGCTTTTGGTTAGATTGTGTTGTGATTTTTGGATGTTTTGGGGTAGTTTTTTTTTGCAGGGGGTGGTGGTTGTGGGTTTGATTTTTTTTGGATAATGTGCTTTTAGATATAAGTGGATTTTATGATTTTTATAAGATCTGTGATGGGTTTGCCCTCTGATCTTCAACTCTGCCCAATTTTTATATTGTTCTATCTGCTGTTACTTTCTCTTCAATCATCTTATTCTTTAGACTGTCCTTTAGGGTTTTTTCTTTTCCCTCCTAACTTTGTGCAACTGCTTTGCTACTTAATGCATTCTATGATTATAAATAAAGATGTTTTGCTTGTCATGTTTAAATAATTTGAAAAAGCCAGACATTATTTGAGGGTGCCTCAGTGTCATGGTGATGTGACCAGTACATCGAACATTACTGAGATACTTTGGTGCTCATTTGCTTTTGCATTATGAAGAATAGATTGATGGGAGATGTTTGAATGGAACTGAAGGAATAATTTGGAAAATAGAGGAGTGACTAAGAAGGGAAAAAATCTGGTCAAAAATACTAAATGTCATTTAGCATTCATTTGGAGTAGCTGTCCTTGAAACAACATTGCTGTTAAGAGAAGCGTAGGGTTCAGTGTGAAATGATAATTGACATTCAAACTTCATGCTTTCCCTGCAGATTCAGATAACCCAAATCCAATCTTCTTACAGGTTCGGATGACAACAACCTGAATTCAATTTTCTATGAACATTTAACCCGTTCCCTTCAGCACAGCTTATGTGGAGACTTGTTGTTGGGTCGGTGGGGAAACTACAGTACTGGGGACTGCTTCATCCTAGCCTCTGACTACCTCAATGCACTAGTACACCTTATAGAGATAGGAAATGGCTTGGTCACCTTCCAGCTGAGGGGACTTGAATTCAGAGGTGAGTGTGTTACACTTCCTTCACTGTCTGTACTAAAAAGTGAACTTCTGCCTTTGAAACTTGCTTTCAGTTCCATCCTGTAAATTAATTGCCTTGAAAATGGGTTGCAGGGCCTCTTTATGCTCCCATTGTGAATGAGGAAAACTAGCTTGCTCTAACAGAGTTGATGTTGAGTCTCTTTCCATTTTAGTGCAACATGGCTGCCGTAATTGAGTCTTGGACACCTAACTAAAACGTGTTCCTAGAGGGTTGAATGAAGCTATCCCATATTTTGTGTTCATTGGCAGATACTTTTTTGTAACACCAAATAAACTAATTGCAGATGGGTTGGATTCTAAACACAAGTCAACATTGGAGCAATCATATAAACATCAAGTGTTCAACTGTTTCCTGTTTTCTCCTAAGGAACTTATTGTCAACAACGAGAAGTAGAGGCCATCACTGAAGGCGTAGAGGAAGATGAGGGTTTCTGTTGCTGTGAACCAGGTCATCTTCCTCACATGCTTTCCTTTAATGCTGCCTTTGGGCAGCGTTGGCTGGCTTGGGAAGTGCTTGTGACAAAGTATGTTCTGGAGGGTTATAGCATCACTGACAACAGTGCGGCTTCCATGCTTCAAGTCTTTGATCTCCGGAAAATTCTCACCACTTACTATGTGAAGGTATGACTGGGATCGGTACAACCCGTGTGGGAGGTAGGCTGGGTTACATCTGGGAACTGCTTAATGTCTTGAACTTTATAAGAGGATCATGGAATATGATACAGGTTATAGATGTATGAACACCTTCATCAAAGGAGAACAGAGTTTGCTGTGCCAATGATTGCTTCACACTCTGGCACGTGGGCAGGACAATGACCCTGTAGTCTAGACCAGAGAGAACACTTTCTAGCTGAAGCTGGAGTAGAAACTTGAAAGCTATTACTCAAATTTAATAGCTGTATCGTACATGTAAATTTGAACAACGTTTCTCTTGGAGAAAGCCAAACTGCTTCAGTCTTTAAAAGCTGTCTAAACCAGTCTCTGTTTATTGGTTTGTGGGGTTGTTTTTTGTTTTTTTAAAAAGCCCTGCCCTGCAGTTTTAGGAGGATTTTAAGCCTCAGATCCCTTGAGATAGCTTACTAATCAAGCTCTTTCATAAGCTACCCTCTTTGAGAGAGCTTAAAATTTTTAGATTGATGTATTTCCAAGATACTCACATAGACAGAAGTTGTATTGTTCCCTTCCACCACCAAGCATAAGGGTGTTAAACTGTCTTGTCTTTTATTTAGCATTTGAATTCTTTAGAAATTCAATATCGAAGCCTTCATGTTAACTAGATAAAAAAATCCTATGTATTTGTTTTCTGCAAAATTGCAGTGAGTCCTGGCCCATCGTGTTTTCCTTTCCTTATTCCCTCAGTGTATGCTTCAGAAATCTTGACAGTCTTTGAAAAGTATGCCGGTATACAAACCCAGATTGGCGCTTTTGTGCAAATGTGTTGTGTCTGTGAGCTGAATAAATGCCACTATAGATCAGTTTTGTTCATTACCAGAGAAGTAATGCAAATGAGTTGAAACAATTGAGAGTGCTGACTGCTTTTTTGCTCTACTGACTCATGTTTTTAACTCTTCCTGTTTCAGGGAATCATCTATTATGTCACAACATCTCCCAAGCTGGAGGAATGGTTAGCTAATGAGACAATGCAGGAAGGACTGCGGTTGTGCACAGACCGCAATTATGTTGATGTAGACCCAACATTTAACCCCAATATTGATGAGGATTATGACCACCGTCTAGCAGGGATCTCCAGAGAGAGCTTCTGTTTGATATATTTGAACTGGATAGAATATTGCTGCTCTCGAAGAGAAAAGGTAAGTATGAACGTGTGAGGAAAGGAAAGCCCTTCACTGTTCTAGGTTGGTCTCTTTGTGTTTTTTTTCCTCATATCAGTTTGATTTACAGCCTGGTTTAATCCTGATTTTTCAAACTGAGATTTAATTGAAGTATTAATTTGTAGTTTACTGTTTTTGATCTTCCACTCCTGAGATGTGAACTTAAATTCTGTAAGTAGTGTATAACTTAACTGCTTCATTAATGAATTTTCATTTACCAGCTCAGATGAATCAGCTCAATCTTAGGCATTTATCCACATGCAAAAGGGTATGTTTGTAGACTCAAAGTTTTGTGTTTAGATATCAATGTTTGCGAATAAATCCTAATTTAAACAAAAAAAGCAAAAGCAAGACAAACCCCAAATGAATTAAGAAACAGCCCAAAAAAAACCAACAAAACCTGCAACCAAAAATCAGAATACCTTTTCCCACTTACAAGATTGCTGCTTAGTGGTCATACTATACGGGTTTTTTGGACCACTGGAATTGTTAGCTTCTGAAAATGACTGTTCCATATTCAGCTCTTTTTTCTTCTCTCCAAATCCTTCTACCTTTTAAATAGAACATTTAATATGTTTGTAGAGGAATGCCTTGACTTTTTACCGTTCACAAAAAAAACTGTATGTGGTCTAGTCAAAGTAGTGTTGCTTCTGAGAACGAGCAAAAATTGAAATGAAAGGGAAAGGAATATCGTTGGAATTTGTGTTTAATGAAGGATACGACACTTCAGAGCAGTTTTACTGTGCAGGTAAAAGATTAATTAGAAGCCCATTTTAATGGGTCTAAGATTTAAAGCATTCTGCAGTCAAATAACCAACAACTGAAGAAAATTATTTCCCCTCAAGTCATGATCTTGTGAAACATTTTGTGTAGGTATTGAAAATCAGCTTTAATCACTTAAATGAATGATACTGTTATCTGGAACTTTATATACCCTATAAAGCTACTAGTCTGGCTTTGAGTTGAGAGTGAGTTTCCCCTGAATAAAGCTGTAGTCTGGGGAAGTTTCCAGTTAACTCAGGATTATATACTCCTAACCAGTAAGGGAGGTTCCACTTTATTCACTGAATGTATTTTTGTCTTAACACCTTGATTTTTGCTAAGCATCAGTTTGCATGCAAGATACAGAGAAACCAGGAGGAGTGCTGCATGCCTCTGTTCAGCCTGCAGTTTGTCTTACTTCAAATACAGTATGTGTGTCTGCCTTTATAAATATTCTAGGTACTTGAAAAACTTTTTAAAAATAACTCCTATGGAAAGTCTGATCAAGAGTAACTGGTGTGACAGGTACTTATGCATGCTTGAGTTGTCAGTGCGTTTGGGTCTTCTGCGGCAAACAAAGATGACAAGGACAACAGGAATCTCTTTCTCTTGTATCTCTTAGAGAAAATAAATCTCCTTTCCAGCCTTTATTTACACAGAAGAGTTTGGGTTTTTTACTTTGTTCACCTGACTGTTCTTTTTTCTTTTGTTCTTACAAGCCACTGGATTCAAGTAAAGACTCACCCCTGGTGACATTGTGTTATGGACTGTGTGTTCTGGGGCGAAGAGCATTGGGAACAGCTTCACATCATATGTCTAGGTAATAAAATATTCTTGTAATCTTCCCTTCCTCAAAATTCCTCTGGGTTCCTAGATTGAGTACCTCTTCATAAAAGAAACAGGCATTTACCATCATTTTTCCTTCACCTGGACACATGCACTGTATAACTTGTTGTTGTAACAGCCAGAGAAATGTGGACAAAGAACAGCAAGTGAGGGAGAACTTGAATTTGATCATTTGTTTAAATGAACTAATGCGAGGTGGAAATTCTGATGTGGACAAGGACCAGTTACAGCTGGTGGAAAAAAAAGCAAGAACTGGTCGAATTGTAAACGTTAAGCTCTGTTCCCTGCTACAAGTATGTGCCCTACAAGACAGTAGGGGGAAGAGGACAGTTGCATAGAATAAAGGACATACAAGTTTTGTGGGAAATTAAATCAGACTGTTATGAGAAGTTCCACAGTTCAGCTGCCTTTGTGGCAATAAGTTCTATTTTGTGAGATCATCTTCAGATCACTCTTGTCATTGTACAGCAACCTGTTTCTTGCAGACTGGCAGCCTCAGTTTACTATAGAAAGCAAAAGTAAAATACAGATGTATGTTTCAGTAAATCATAGGGTGGTGATTGAAAAAGAAAAGAAAAAGCATAATTGGATGTGGAAGCTGTTGGTCAGCAGGGTGCCAACTGTAAAACTTGTTCTACTTCACTGTCAGGGAAACTGTTGACTAATTCCTCTAAGTACTAGCCAATTGTCTCCCTGAAGGTGCTGTGGATAGACAGTCAAAAGAGTGATCAGAGCGTATTTGGTTTTTCGCTCTTAAGATTAGCTTAGTAAAAGAAAATGATGCCTTTAAGCATGAGGAAGTTGTCAAGATTTTTATTCCTTCCTAAAGCATGCACAACTGCAGCTACACAACCTCCTTAACTGCTCCATTGTGGTGTTACAGTCCTTGAAGTTTTCTGTTGAAAAATCTTCAGAATTGAAAAAACCTTCAGAATTGAAGCCAGGCATTCCTCACAGCGATGCTCTTTACTTTAGTCTATGTATATAGTCTGTTGCCTGTATGGTTTATTCATTACCTGTTCAGTGCTCATGGACATCTAATGTCCAAGGTTTGCTTACCCTCACAGCCTTACTCTTCTCCATGGCTTATCCTCTGAGTAGTCTTTATAGAGAAAAATTGTGTGCCTTTCGGTACAGTACAGTATTTTCTGATCTTTTCAGTCATGATGGTTGTGGATATGTTTGTATTTCTGTTAATGTTTGGGCTGTTTGTGTTTTTTTTCTTCCTTCCCTTCAACAGTAATTTGGAATCCTTCTTGTATGGCCTGCATGCCCTATTTAAGGGTGACTTCCGTATATCTTCAATTAGAGATGAATGGATCTTTGCTGATATGGAATTGCTGAGGAAAGTAGTGGTTCCTGGAATACGGATGTCACTTAAGCTACATCAGGTGCGAGATTACAGAGGAAGATATGTCCAGTTCTTTTTATTTCTATGTGTTTGTTCTTATTTTTAAAAATAAGTGTCTGGGAGAGAGAAAAGAGGAAGAGAATAAAAGGGTTTGTGATAGAACTGGACAGCTGAAAATGAGGGAATATCGTGTCTTGTCCTTTTGTTTTATTATAGCTCATGTGGAAGGTGGTGTAGAGAAGGGAATGCAATTTATGCTTAGACCTTGAAAATTACATCAAATATTGCTCAGAGAATGTGTAAAACCCTGTTTGATATCAGTCCAGAGATAATTGCCTTGTGAACAGCCTTTCTGATATTTTTGCTTCCTCTTCCCCTCCCAAAATATATGTAATTGGCCTAAAAGGTGGTTGTGCCATTCAAAGCTGCAGCCCTCCTCCAATGACAGCTGGTTTTCTTCTTGTTTTGTCTTGGTAGCGTTGTAATAGCAGACACTTTGATGTTACTCATTGATCTCCTTTGTAAGGTCTCAGGTGAGAAGGAGAAGGTGGCATTTCAATAAGCTGAAATTGAGGTTGATCTTGATAGTGAAGTGAGGGGTAAAGATGAACAAATCTGAAATAATCTCAGATTCTGTCCAGAGCATCTATTAACTAAGCTGAGCAAGTACAAGAAAGTAGATTGAGTGAAAAGCACTCAGAGGGAGGAAGGGAGGGGAATTGTTGGTACTCTAGAAGAACGGGTTGCTTGAAAATTGTAGTCAGTAGGCAAATCTAATCTTAGTTACAATTCTGCAGTTCTTTCATTATTAAAGTAGAAGTTTACCAAAGCTACCAGGGATCCCTCCTGTAATACAAACTCTTTGGTTTTAGCAGAATGTGTGTGTGTGTGTGTGTGTGTGTGTGTGTTAGGGGTACATGTAGCAAAATAGGATAATTACAAAGTAATTGTTGAAAGCAGCAGAACCTCTGCAACAGTTCTGAACTGTTATCAGTATATTTGGGTTACTGTGCAGGATGGGCTGGAATTAAGTCAGAGGGTGAAAAGTGAGATTAATATGAACATGTCTAACAATAAAAATTGGGATTTTTTCCTGCATGCTCTTGTATTAATCAATGAAGGATGATTTTTAGTCGCTTGCAGCACAATATCGTATTGAGGCTTCAGCCAGTGTTGGACACCGAGCTATTAACTGCTATCCTTTTTTTAACTAGAAAGTAATGTCATCTAACACTGAACTAAACTTGAAATTTTTTTTGTTTCTATTTGACTGGCAGTAGCGTGAGTTGTTTGATAGTGTCTGATGCTGAAATAGTCTGTTATTGAGTATTAATGTGAACTTTTTAGTTAAAACCTTATCAGTTTTCTTCCTCTTTTCATATAATCTCAGCAAATAATCAGTGCTCTACTTAAGTGTGTTTTACAGTTGTGAATTAGCAAAGAATCTAAACCTAAAATGCTTCTGTAGGCAATAGAAATAGATATAAATCTAGTGTAAAATTCAATTAGAAATTTACTTGATTTACTAATAGGCAGGTCTTTCCAATCATTTTGGTTTTAAGTTAAAGAAAACAGACTCAAGCAGAGAGAACTAATCTGTTGGAAAAGATGTTCTTTAGGTATGTGATACTTTTGATGTCAAACTCTGCAACGCACTGACCCTTTCAAGAGTCTGAGGTGAAATGTTCAATTTTTGTATGTAGCTACATCTGCAGTGTTAATATCTTACTGAACATGTGTTCTTGGAAACAGGATCACTTCACTTCTCCAGATGAATATGATGATCCTTCTGTCCTTTATGAAGCCATAACAACACACGAAGAAAATCTGGTTATAGCCCATGAGGGGGACCCTGCTTGGCGAAGTGCAGTTCTTTCCAATTCTCCCTCCCTCCTTGCTCTGCGTCACGTGATGGACGATGGCACTAATGAATATAAAATCATTATGCTGAATAAGCGATATCTCAGTTTCAGGGTCATTAAGGTAAGCTTTGTGCACACTCCACAACATGGTAGTATGTTGTGGTATATTTTAATAACTATATGAAACAGCTGCTTCAACTCAGTTACTTTTTCGCCACTGATCTGTTGTTGCTAGGGGCTGCTGCTCCTCATAGAGTGGAAGTACTTTAATCAGAAAATCACTTCCTGACTTAAGTATCTTATTTCTCATCCCATTCTAAGACTTGCTTTTTCTCACTGTTGTGGCCTGTGTCTGTAAGTTCAGCCTTTTGAAGAAGTGAATATGAACGCTTGCAGCTCAGCAGTGCAATATCGATATGCTCCTGAAGGCCTTGGTGCAGCAAAGACTCATCACACACTCTTATTGTTTTATTTTGTGACACAGCCTTTCTGCTTGGCTTTTGCAGGTGAATAAGGAGTGTGTGCGTGGCCTGTGGGCAGGACAACAGCAGGAGCTTGTCTTCTTGCGTAATCGCAATCCAGAAAGAGGAAGTATCCAAAATGCCAAACAAGCTCTGAGAAACATGATCAACTCTTCTTGTGACCAGCCTATTGGATACCCAATCTATGTCTCACCTTTGACTACTTCCTATTCAGACAGTCATGAACAGCTTAAGGAAATTCTTGGAGGAGCCATCAGCTTAGGAAACATCAGAAACTTCATAGTGTCTACATGGCACAGGTGAGCTGAGGAAATGAGTTTTCATTAACGTGTTCTTGCTCTCATTCCGTTAATTAGTCTTGTACATGCCCAACACAGCAGAATTTGTAATACTCAGTCACATGGAAATAAATAAGCCTTGACTTTCTTTTGAGGCACATCTGTAGCATCTGGCAACTGCTTTGGTAGAGGATTAATCTTCAAGGCCTGCAAGTAAAATGCCCCAAACTGTGTAAATGAGAGAGCTCAGTAGAGAACAGGACAGTCTAGATGCAAGAACTACAACTTCAGTTCTCGTATCAGCTCTAATAATGAGACATAATGCAACTTCTGTATTTGTTGTTTTTAGTACCATCACTTTTTTTAATAGATATCATCTTTACGTATTCAGGACAATTGGGTAGGACTCCTGTCTGGCAAATATTTAGCATCCAAATATACATACTAATGTTGTTAGGGTGTGCTCATACATAGTAACACGAGCTTTAGCTGTTGCTCAGAGTGCTTATAGATACCCTCTGTGTCAGAGCCAGAATGAGTAACTGGAGTGATGGTAAAATAGTCCTCCTTCCGCGTGGCCCCTCGTCAACCCAGTATAAACTCTTGCTGTGCTGTGTTTTATAGGCCATGAGAATTTTTACTGCACTCCTGGCCCCTTACGACTATGGCAGCAAAAGCAAGTGTGTGGCTTTCAGAAAGAAGTCCCAATTCTTAGCAGTTCTGGGAGCTAGTGCCATAGTTGGAATAATCCTGCAACTATTCTTATGGTCGTATTTACACTGAGACATCTATAGCACATCAAACCAGAACGTGCTGCTTCACTCCAGAATATGCCACATTTGCTACAGTCTGTGGTGTTTGTCTCCTGTCACCATCTGTTTGTCCAACACATGGGTAGAATAACAGGTGAAAGTACAGTGTAGAGTAGTATTTGGATCCAGGGTTTGTGTGCTTTGGGATTCTGGATCCCAGGGGCAAATAAAATGGGTAAGGAGTGCTCGGTCTATTTGACGTACTGCCTGAATGCTCGAAATTCATACAAGAATGTGATTCAAAAAACTGCGATAGGTACTTCAAACAACTGAGTACATTGCTGAAGGCAACAAGAAACCAAATGCACTAAAAAAACTCAACCAACCAAAGGAAAGACCAAACATTCTGCTCTTCTGAAAAGACAAAGGTTTTGCTGTATGAGAATACCAGTGGTTGGTGTGCATAAATTTTGCTGAACTCTTACAAAATAACCAAGATGTTCTACCAGCATTTTATACTTAGAATTCTATCACTTTGTTGTACTTGGTTTTCTCAAAAGCATTTTGTATGAACACTTGGCTTAAGTGTTACTTGAATAACTGTCATGAAGAGAATCGCAGTCTCTTAGAAAGCAGCATTTGTATTTGCAAAGTACATCCTGAGAAAACATCAAGATTTATCTGATTTTAGCGAATGCTGTGGATTGCACCAAGCAAAGCTTTTTGCTTTTATCATAAGGTATTTTGTAGAATCCCAATGATTAGGAGGCCTGACTTCATGTGTCCATTGCATTACATTTTCAGACTAAGAAAAGGCTGTGGAGCTGGCTGCAATAGTGGTGGAAATATTGAAGATTCGGATGCTGGAGGTGGAGCGTCTTGTACAAGTAACAATGCAACTATCAATGAGTCACAGAGCAGCGTGTCGCAAGGAGGAGGGAATGCAACTACAGGGCAGGGACCTGGAGCAGTACAGCACCCTCCTGTGGCAGCTCATCCCACAGCTCTTCCTGCAGCTCATCTACCAACTCATCCCTCCACTCTGGGTAAAGCTAAAACTAAACAAAGTGATGATTTTGTACAAGTACAATCCTACTAGCCTTTCAGCTCTTTGGATCAGGCCTAAGTTAAAAAAAAAAAAGGCAAACAAAAGTGACTGGGTTATGTAGCATTAACATCTGCTGGATTTTTTTATGCAATGCAAGGTTCCCAAACAAATTTGAGTGATAGGGATATAATTGTGCTAGCAAAATAGATTGAATAACTTTGTATAACATGGCTCTACAGATTGGGTCTTTAAACTTCTCTCATGTTGTCTGCAGATGCTAAATTTGTTATTTTTTATGAATGTCTTTTTATTTATGTAGTGGAATGGATTCTCTGTTTCCATAGTATTTTAGCTGAATCCTATCCCAAGAGTCCGTAGTGATCTGTAGTTAGTGAGGTGATAAGCAGTAAAGCTGAGAGAAAACTTCCTAAACACTGCCTTTACTCAGAAGGCATATGAAACTTATTCAACTACATTCACTTTTTTGTTTTACACAACATAATTAGGTCTGTCAGCTGTGAAGAGATATCTACAAGTACTTAGTACAGGAAAAGCAATGACACTAATGCTTATAAACGGCAATTCTTTTTGCTTTTTGCTTTTAAATGTACAGTGAAAGCTGTTTTTAAAAAAAATTTCCGACTCAATCTTTGAATGTCCAGTCAAACATACTAAGAAAGAGTATTTAATATTTTGAAACATGAACATCTCTACCTGCCTTGGTTTCTTAAATATGGGAAACATGTGTTAAATGTTAGATTGTTAATGGAGGAAAAGCAAGGCTGAAGCATTTTTCCAGTTACTTGTCTTGCAGGGATTGTGAACTGAAGACCATATGAAATTCCAAGCTAAGATGAATGGAATGTATTCAAGTGCTCTGCTATAGGCAATGCAACAGATCTTCTGCAATACAGCTGTTTCAGATGTTGATGAGACCCATCCATTTTGTATCTGAGCGCTAAAACGTTGTTGTGTGGCAATCTAATGTGTGTGGGAGGCTTTATCAAACTCTCCTGATTGTGTATCTCTTACTTTTAGGCACCAGTCACAGCTCCCACTCTGTGCAGTCCAGCCTTGTCAGACATTCCCCTGCCCGTGCCTCGGTAGCTAGCCATTCATCCTATTGCTACGGCAGTCGTCATTCATCTCTCCGCACATCCACAACGGGCTTTGTGCCTTGTCGGCGCTCTTCCACCAGTCAGATATCCCTTCGTAACCTCCCATCATCCATCCAGTCCCGCCTGTCTATGGTGAACCAAATGGAACCTACTGGCCAGACTGGGGTCAGCACGCAGCATGGACTGCCCTCTTCTAGCAGCTCCAGCCAAAGCATCCCAGCCTGTAAACAGCATGCTCTTGTGGGCTTTCTAGGGACAGAAGGAGGGAGCAATGCAACAGACTCTCAGTCAGGTGGTAATGCAAGCCCTGCAAATCAAATGCAAGCCAAAAAGGATGACGTTATTTACAGAATCCAGGTGAATAGTCCAGAAGAACAAGCTAACCTATGCTTCCGTGTGTTTTCGTTAGTGTTACCTTATATGTTGTTGAAATCACTACTTTTAAATACACATGCAGTCTGGAATGTCTCAGTAATACAAGTGTTGTGCAGTATGTGGAGAACTAATGTAAGGAAAAGGTTTTCTGGACAAACAGCCTTTCTGCATGCTTAGAAATCCCTGTTTACATGACTTAACGTATTTTGCTGCAGTGCAGCTTTGAGTGTCAGCTGAACTCAGTTCTGCTTCATACTTAATTTGCCTTTATTCATTACAACGTGTAAAGCTAAACAGCTTCATTTGCAGAGCAGAAATCAACTAGTTTTTTTCTTTTAAACCAAGTAGATTTTCTGCAAAAGTAAGTGTAAAAATACTCGCTTTCATTTTCGTATGTCTTTGTTCTTTTTCATATGTATTTATTCTTTGGTTATTGCCACAAATGTGGCTTTACTGAGCAGCAAATGGTACACCATTGATCAAGGTAATCATGGCAGCCTTACTTGTCTTCTGAAAATCAAAAAATCTGTATTCTTGCTCTTCTAGCTTTTATTAGCCCTACATATGTGCCTTTGGCAGTTTACTACTGGGAGACATCAAGAAGTGTGTTTAATAGCATAGATCGTAACAAACATGATTTCATTGCTGTTATAACCTCATTGTAGAGCAATCCTTAGGTAACTGCATCATAGTGGGCAAAGTTAACAAAATAATTTTGCAGATCTATACGGAGTAGCTTTTGTTAGCAGACAAGGGTCCTTCCACAAACTGCTTGATTCCTCCGTGTGAGGAAGACACAGGCAAAGTTGACATGTGCCCTTGAGTAGTGGACATTCTGTAGTGTTCTCTGTCCTTAAATAGGAAGAAGTGTTCAGGAGTTTTCTCCTGCTGCCCCTGTGGAAAGGTGAGTTTACTTCAAAAGATGGGGTGCATCTCAACTAACCATGCTAGTAGATCAATAGTTCTTCAGCCTAACAGTACATACTCCAAGACTCAGTTTTTTTAAGATACTCTGTAAGAAGTGATGAGCCAGTTTTAACAGCTGATCACCACTTAACTTTTCCCTGTTACTGGACCATGTGCTGCCAATGCTTATATTGTGCCAGCTCCTCAGACCCTGCCAGGAGCCAGTGTAACTGAAACAAGGGGTGGGAAAGGGAGCTAGAGCTGCTGCTTCAGACAGCAGTGAACTGATATATTGTCAGCTGTGTCTGAAACCACAGGCTAATTTCCAATTTCTGTGCTGCTCAGGCTGTTTTCTTAACCTAGAGCTTGAGTTTCCAACATTGAAATTGGTCAGAAATTGATTTTCATGGGTTACAGTCAGTTCTCTGGAAATATGCACAAGGTTACAGTGTATCTGTTTCTTTTAAATTTTGGCTGAACTAACAGTCAAAACTCGATTCCTACTTATAGTTAATGGATCCCAGTCAAGTACTGGAAGGGATCAACGTGTCAAAAAGGAAAGAGCTGCAGTGGCCAGATGAGGTGATACGGCTAAAAGCTGGAAGAAACAGCTGGAAAGACTGGAGTCCTCAGGAAGGCATGGAAGGCCATGTAAGTTTTGCGTAGAAGTTGACAAGCTAATTTAAAAAAAGGCAGTGTCTGGGTTCCTTGGTAGTTGCCTAGATGTCAAGACCAAAGATACAGGCAGTAGTTAAGTTTGATCAGCAGCTGTCCTACAAGTCACTGTTGCTGGATGAGCAGGTCTAGACTCCTAAATTGAAACAGAGGGATAATTCTGCCCAAAAGATGCAAGATGATAATTCAGACATCGTCAGCAACCTCTCCTTCCTTGCCTTTGTCCAGCTCTTTTCACGAACTCTCAGGCATTACCCTCATTCATACAATTTTCGTTTTCCCTTCCATAAACAGTCAGTCCTTGAGCAGATACGGAAGGTTGGTTTACCAATGAGTCCTTAATTGAATGGTTAACAGTATTTGGGTTTGAATTACTCTGAGAAGAGAGCCGAGTAAGATTGTCTTTAGACAATCCTATTAGAGGATATAGACATACCTATTATAAAATAGGTATGTGCTAGGTGTTTACTTTCCTTTAAGAAGGAAATCTACTTGTAAACTTGCAAAAGCCTACCCACTGCATTAGTTAGAAAACTTACTTTCTAGTTTAGGCTCTTTTTAGGAGGATATCTTTGAGGCTTTTTATTACCAAGACATACATGTTTTTGACCTTTTTGTTTATGAAGATGCTTCAGTGAGTGTTTTTTCAGTGATAAATAGTAAAAGGAAAGAGTCGCTGACGTTATGTCTGCATTGGTGCATCAGTACATCTATATTTTCCTTTGGAATATGTCAGTCCTGACAGTTTATAAGACTTCACTTTGACTCTTTACTGCAGTTGGAGATGGTATTTATAAATTGGATTCAGGGGCTGGATTTTGCTGTCTGAAAGTCTGTGTCCACATCACTGCAGATGTATGTGCGAACTTCAGATAAGAAATGGCAATGTGCTGATAAGACAGCATATGCCAAATCTCCCTTGACGTTATAGGAATGCGAAGGAAGGGTCCTGGAAATAAATTCCATCCACAAATAACTGTATCGTAGTTGATGCTCCATTCCTAAGATAGCAGATTACCTTGTAGGTAACACCTAGGAGTAGAGTGCTATTGTAACCATTCACTTATGTTGGGTTTAGACATTATACTTCTGGAATTTCCTTGTTAACTCTTACAGAACAAGAATTTTGTAAAGATGGTGAATGCAAAGGATTTTATCAAAACATGTCATGTTGTCTGGAAAACTTTTCAGGACTTGGTGGGTGTTTTTTGTAAACTGCAGCGCACAGAAGTATACAGCACACAGAAGTGACTGATGGTACAGAAAGATTACAAGAGGATTTGAAGGGCAGAGTAAGCTACTGCTCTGGAAGCTTCTGATCTATTTTTGGTGCAGCATACTGGCAGGTTTTTTTAGAAGAGCATCTTTTAACCAAAGAAGAAAGGGGGAAGCATCAGATTATCCTATGTGTGATTAGGAGGAGAGGATTTAACTTGATGTGGTTTCCGCTGCTTGTAGCCAAACATACCAGTATCAGCAAGGCCGTTAGCTCTTAGGGCAGTCTTCCCTTTCTGATCCTGCAAACAGCAGAAGTGATTCTTACCTGCTCATCAAGCAGTTTACTAGCCAGAGCCTCATGTCAGTGCTCTTGGTATGAAATTCAGCACTTGGTTAAAACTTTTCTGCTACATAGAAAAATATCTTTCCTTATTTTGCTTTTTATTTTGCTGACTGAACAGTACTATGTATATATACGCAAAGATAGTATAGGGTTTCTTTAAGGAAATGAAAGTTAGCAATTCTCTTTGTATTGTAGCTGCTTTTTCCAGGACTTTGAGATTAAACTATACTTAATAACACAGAATCTTTCTATGATACCTGACACTGGCATGTGCCAGAACCCTTTTGCCCCCAGGACTATTTAGTCACATAATCTGGCATTTTTATCAGTCATTTATGGGCATCAAATAAACACCAGTCATGATAAAGAGATGAGAAAACTAAGGGAGGGGTGGGGGGTGGCTGCAGTGAGTTATAATCTAGGTACATAGTTTATACACGTTCACAGAGTTTAAGGAGCTGTGATCTTGGAAGATTGTTTTCTGTCCTTTTTTCCCCACTTGTATCTTTAGAACTCTGGAAAACTGTCCTGGATTTTTTACAAGTTATTTTTATTTGCTTTTACCTTACCTTTTCTTGAGTTTAAGGTTCTTTTCCAACAACTGACAAATTTGAGAACTCTGTTTCTATGGAGCTGGCAGTACTTAAAACAGTGTTACCGGGGCATCTTTGTGGTTCCTTTGAGGCATGTAACAGTTAAGGGTGTATTTTTATGGAGGCAGCTAGGCAGAGACACACAAGGGCCTGTATGGAATAAGGACCTTCTGATGGTAAAGATCAGGCAGGAATCCTTGGAAGCAGCAGATCAGAGTACCGGAATTCTGTAGATACAAGGGAGTATTGAACAGCAGTTTGTTGGCACTGCTGCTGAAACCCTTCTTGTTTGTAATATTTTTTCATTTTAATTTTTCTTTGAATAATTCAAAAGATCAACCTTGATTTCACAGTGTGTATGGAACAAACTTAGGGCAAGGGATTTGACTTTGAGGAGACTAACTCACACCTAACTCCTGAGCAACTACAGTTCTGTGCTGTTGTGTGCTTGCTGCACAACAGTGGGGTATTTTAACACTTAGTTGCAGCACCAAAATATCCCAAATCCATACATGTACTTTTTTCAATTGATACTCACTCTGAATGGACTGGTTTGTTCTGATTTGGGTCAAGCTGTTTGTCCGTGCTGAAATTCAGACCAAATGTTAGCGGTTCTTCAGTAAGCTGCCGATCTCCAGCAAGAATTCAATGAATAGCTTCTCTGGGGGTATGCTGTCGCTGAAAAGTGAGCAACTGAGTGTTGTGACTACTTTTACCTTGTAAGGGCCTTGAATTATCATGAACAACTTTGATACGACAGCTCTTCCTATGAAACTTATGTTTTTATTATACTGTTGGTTTTGTTTGTTTTTTTGTTCTCCCCCAGGTGATTCACCGCTGGGTGCCTTGCAGCAGAGATCCAAGTAGTCGGTCCCATATAGATAAAACCATCCTGCTGGTTCAAATTGAAGATAAATATGTTGCTGTTGTTGAAACTGGAGTCCTTGAACTTGGGGCTGAAGTGTAAATCTTTTTGAGACTGAGACTTCCCTTTCTCCAACGGTTCAGAAGAGAGAAGGGTCCAGAAGAAACAGCTCCCAGGACAGGAAGCTTTGGTCCATTTGTAGGAAAGGACTTGAAACACACATTTGTCTAAGTCCCTTTCCCCAAATAAAAAAGTGTAAGAAAATTTTTTTAAGTTGTTAGCTGCTGAAGAAACATTTGCATGAAGGATAGATTTGTTGAGACATATCTTTTTGTTTATAAATTTTGTTTATGCATTGCGTAATGCTTTAAATCAACAAACTTTTCAGTTCTAAGATCAGAGCACCTCATATTTTTCTAATTGTTTTGCCAAAAATTGTCATGTCTTGTCACAGAGCGCGTGGAATTCATCCACCTTATTTTGATGAAATTGACTACAAACCTTCAGTTTGGTGAAACAGTGTAAGGGTTTCAGGTGTGGCAAGAAGAGACTGAACAGATGTATAGATTCTTATTCCTATGAGCTAAACATTAATGAGAACTGCACTAATTTTTTTACAGCAATGCACTAAAAACAACCCTGAGATTGCTGAGAACATTTATTTATATATATAAATATAAGTATATAAAATACCATTATTTAAATTGCCTTTGGGATTAATCCCCTCCCTCTCCATATACATGTCGATGGTAAGGGCTGTGCCATGGGTTTGGTTCTATGTTCTGTATTTCTACAAGTGCATTTGCTGCATCTTCTTCACAATAAATGGTAAAATAACAAATACCTAGAAAAGCACCTGAGTATCCCTGTACTGCATCAGACTCTATTGTGGTGGCAGCGGTACCTCCAGTCTCTACAACACGTCTAGCTTTAAAGTGGAGCCCGATAGAGTACCTTTCCTCTGTCCTCCCTTTGCTAGCCATGGCTACTTTGCTTCTTTACACCCGGAGCTGGCTATGTTGTGTCATTGGCTCTTCTCTGGCAGAGACAGACAGTTTGAGTTTTGTAGGGGGAGGTGCAGGTCCGTGATTACTTCATGGATGTTTGAAGGTTTTTTTTATTCCATCCACTTTAAAACAAAAAAACCCAGCAACAACAAAACCCCCCAAACAAAGCAAACCAACGAAAACTTGACTTCAGCTTTTGAAGAGCTTTTATAGAAGGCACAGCCCTGAACTTGTATCACTTTTACCACCTTGCCTTTTCTTTCCCTTTAGTCTTCATTCTTTTCTATGACTTGAATTTTATTTTCTGTGATTATATATTCTATGTAAGTGTAATTTGAGTATTTATAACTGTGAAGTTGAATTATTCATGTGTTACATATCCTAGGTTTTATTGTATTTTTTTAAAAGTGTGTATTCAGGGAAACAAGTAACTCAGAACTATCATGGGAGTGTGAGAGGGAAACTGGTTTGTTCTTCACTTGCAGTTCCTATGACTCACTTCTCTTAATCCGTAAGAAAGAAATGTACCTGTTGTGATTGTTTCCTGTTTCTGACCTATAATTACGTAGGACTCTGTGGGGAGACTGCACAGTCCTAGCTTTTGGGAGCAGCCATCTTCCCAGTCACCTCCGCTTCTTTACACGTAGTGTAACCAGAAGGCAATTTTGATATATCACAAAGATTATTGTAATTATTTCTCTGGCATCAGAGAAACCTTGTCCATTATGTATCTAATGTAAGAGTGAAATTATATGGGATGAGAAAAACAGAGGAAACAGCTACCTAAGAAATAATTGGTGTTCCAGCCATCTAACCATGGAAGGGTAAGTCTGTGTGCATGGTAGGTGGTCAGTTCTAGATACTTTTCCCAGTGAATTATACCAGAATCTTGCTTACATCATATATTATGCAAACCAGTACTCTAAGTACTGTGTCCTACAGCTGCGTATTACGATTTGGTTTCTGCATGTGCAGTGCCATTTAATCTTGGTATAAACACACAGTTCTGGATCTGCCACCATTGAAATGATTTTGCTGTTCCATGTAGTTTATCATCTGCGCACACTGTAGTGTAGTTGAATTCATCTCCTGCATGAGCAGAATTTTGAATTGAATGTGTTTTAAGGTTTTATCTTGTGTCCTCTCCTTCAGGTAATGACAGAATTTCCTACATCATTAGGAACATTGCTTCATTTTCTAAAAAGGAATTTGTTTGAAAATAGGCTCCCATTTGATGTTAGTTGCACAAGGTGGTGGTTTGTTTTTTTTTTTTCTTGTACTGAAGCCTTGAGGTAAACTAATGACTGAAAAAACAATACAGTGCATAGGTTTTTTGAAAAAAATACTTGGCTGAGGCAACTTTCAATATATTAACCCTGGCTCTGAACAATCTTTTTCACTCTCTTCAGGGCCAGATAATGACAATGTGTGTTGCTGGTAATAGACATGATAGGAATTAATGTCATCTTAACATAAAAATTCTAGGGAATATGGAACTACCTGGAATTAGATCAGCAAACAGCAGATGAGTATTTGTTTAAGGGGCAAAGAGAATTGATGGATCTTTCTGTTTTTTTAATGTTAATCCTTTTGGTGTGTGGCCTTCAGGAGTTGGGTTTTAATGTGGCCAGTTAAGAGGTTAATACCTTCTTTCAGATACTCGGCAAACACTTGTTGCAAAGCCATTCCCATAGCGCTGGTATCTATTCTAGATATGTGCAACAAGTCACCTAGTTGAAATTTCACTCTTCCATAAGGCTTTGGAAAATAAACTTTTTGAAGTTTTCCTGCCTTCAGTACTCTTAAGATTCGCATATGATTTTATGTTGGTTTGTGCAAAGTATGTCAGTTTCCACTGTGCAAGTGACAAAACTCTATTTTTTCTTCTAACTCCCCAAAGGATCTGGAAACCTCTGTTCCAGGTGGAGATCACTTCATCTTTTGTTTTCTGTTCTTTGGCCTTTGTCTTAATCCATAGCATTTTTCTCCTGTTGTGGGTATGGAAGAGATGGGTGTTTTTAAGTTAGTCCTGTCAGTGTGGATTGAGCTGAGCATAGAGCAGATCTTTCTTTTGATCTGTCTAAGCTTTTGTGAAAGCCTGTCATAGGTGATACCACACTTGCATTGTGTGATATTCTCTTGCCATAAGAACATTCCAGTTGAGTCCCATTATTTTAGCTTCCAGGAAGATCCAAATCTATTTTGTTTCTCTCAGATTTCTTTGAGGGTGGTATCTGTGTACATATGTAAGGACTTACTGCTCCCTAAAACAAATATTCAATTACGTGAAAGTGTCTGAAACTGACTTATCAGGTTATGTTTATTGATAAAAATGCTGCTGTTTTTTTCTTTAAACTTCCCATTTCACCTCTCTAAAGTCTTTTACATTCTGATGAAAACAGACAAACCTTTAAATGTGTGACACCACTGATGACACCCAGACTTCTGTGCCACTTGCACTTGTGTGATACTCATGATGAATTCTGGGGATCTCTCTCATGATGCACATTTATGGATTGATTTCAGAGTTAGGGGAAGAGCAAGGGGGAAAATGATGTGGGTTTTTTTTTTTTTCTTCAAAGGTAATTCAGTGTAGGTGGAATGGTCCTACAGGCTCTTTGCATGGGGCACTTGACGTATTTGAGTGGTGATCTCAATTTTCTAGACAGCTGTGTAGTTCATCACTAGGCATTCCTTAACCCTGCTGTTCCCAACCCCCTTGGGAACTAAAGAACTCTTCCAGAGAAGCCTAGATGACTGGTGAGGTGAAAGATGGGACGACTTGTGGCACAGGTCCATACCCTTGGCTGTTTGGCACATGGCCATAAAGCTTGGGCTGACTGCGGAGTGAGGGGCAAGGGGGGAGGAGAGATGCTTTGCAGTTGGATTCAAGTTGAGATTGTTTTCCCTCATAATGCACAGAACACCCTGTCACCTAGGAATGTAGATACAAAGACACCACTTTAAAGATCTTTCTCAATTACAGATCTTTCCATTCACAAAACAGAGCAGAATAAACTGCTTTTCTTACCATTAAATATTATTGAAATATTATTCAACTTACATTGGATTTGGGGTTATACCACCACAGGTTTTATGTACTTAATTTTATTAAGGAATTTTATACCTATTATATAGGCATCTATTCTTTTGTCTAGCTTGCTATTTAATAATCCAATGCAGTACATTCAGTGGCGCTGGACTCTTTCAGAAATTATACCAGTAATTACTGGTGCCTTAGTAAAAAAGTGGGTACATAACACCTTGGTGGACAGTAAAGCATGTGGCTTGTTTCACCCCAGCATGATACACGTATTTCTAAAAAGGTGATTAAGATGGCTGCCCCAAAAGATTTCAGGAGTATACGTACATCACTCGGTTGCAAACATCTGAATATGAGCAATTTCTATGACTTCTGGTCTGTACAGTTTGAATAGATAATCCCAGTGCACCTAGTCCGCACCTCTGAAAGCTGCGGTCGAATAGCTGGATATATTAACTTGCTACACAGACGCCTCCAAAAGCTTGACGATAAGCTGCTGATTAGGAGACGGAGGGGAGCAGGGCATACATGACAGGATGGCTTTGCTTTTGAATGGACAATGGAAATATATATATTGCCTCTACCAGCAAATGGATACCTTGCCAGGGTTAGGGATATATGTACCTGCGTGTCTGTGAGTGTGTATGTGTCTGCGTGTGTTACTGGAAACAGCCTGTAAATATTGTAGCTGTTTAAAATGGCAAAGGCAGAGGTGTTTTTTGCAATGTGTTGCAGCAAAAGGACAGTATTGACAGTGGAGAAACACTGAGAAATAAAAAAAACCCCTTTTTTCACTTGTTGTCATTTCTTGTACTGTTACATTCTCTTAAGATGGCATTCTTACAGATTCCCTCTAGTGACTGTTTTAAGTTTACTCAAATCACCCTTTAATGAATGATTCTCTTATTTTAAAATATCTCATTTCCCTTAAGTAGCTGTAGTAGTAGAAAACCTCAACTATTCCTATTTTACTGGCAGCATCAGACTTATTTTTGTGCTTTTACATAAATGAGTGCCACGTGCCCTCTTACAGAGTTACAATGTCTTTCTCTTGTCTTTATTGAAGCATTTTCTGTATTTATCGTAGATTTCCCTTCTCTCTTTCAAAACCCAGAACACTATTGTGCTGGTTTTATGCTCAGTAATTTTCCGTTCTTTGTACTTCCTAGGGAAATATTTTACCTAGTTCGGTTTAATCAATGATTTCTGACTTTCTACTGTCCTTGATCTGATAGCCAAGTGCAGCCTTGTGTAATGTCCTGATGAATGCTACTCTTACATGAAGCACATGTCGATACTGTGAGACTAATTTAAAAATACTTGGCTGCTGTCTGTACACTGATGCAAATTTCTTTTTTGTGCTACTACAAAGAAATACAGTGTCTTGTTCCTCCTGAGTTAAAAATGTTTTTCAAATGTAGAATGACAGTGCAATCACTGATCATTGGACAGCTCTGGGTGTTTCAAACTAAAGTTTGAATGTTTCCCTTTATTATTGTTTTTGTTAAAACAAAAACCTCTCGTCTCATGGAACTTGTTCCTCTTTGCTTGTACTAGGCAAGGTGACTTGACCAGCAGCTGCCTTGGACCTTAATTTATTAAGTACAAATATAACAAGCGTTCTTCAGAAAAACCAAGTAATTTTTAGTCAAAGCTAGTGAATATCATTGAAAACATCAAAAGGACTGTAGCTGATGTGCCTACAAAAAGCAGCTGAGGTTCCAGCTATGTTTAAGTGACACAAGCAGCACTTCTTGTGTGATGTAGGGGTGGCAACGAAGGTGGATTGATGCTGTAGTCCAGTGTTTCTTGCTGTTGGTGTCAGTCTGAGGACTGCAACTGGTACGAAATGGGAGACTGGAACACATTAGTGGTTGGAGTCTTATCTACGAGTTTTAGTTTTGCCTGAGAGGAATCTAGTTCATGTGCTCTAAGACTGTGTATCCATGTGAGCCCATGTCTGGGAATTGGGAACAAGATGTTTGCTTCAAAAATATACCGTTGGTGTGACAAACCACAACAGTCTGTGAGTGCAGTGCCTGTCACATGGCTTCCTTGTACTGCCAAGGATTATCTCATATCATGGTTTTAATTGGCCTTCCTCTGCAAAATAATTCTTGTGTAAGAAGTTGATACATGAGTTCCAGCAAGAACATTGTCATGCTTGCTTTTGAGCATCCCTTAAGAGTTTTCCCTTTTAGTTGAATCAGTTTAAATGGATTTTGCTCTAACTCATCAGAAGGTGGTTTGTTGGCTAGTTTGGTTTTTTATTCCTAGCTATACTGCTGCAGAGCGCCTTGTTACATCACAGCGCTGACTGCATGTAGCGGAAAGTTATTCAGAAATGAGCTTGCACAGTTTAACTGCTTCTGCAAGGGCTCTGCTTTCACTTTTTGCTGGTGGTTCAACTTTCTGGGCTTTGCTATATGAACAGAAAGAGCACGAAGTTACACTGTGACTGTAGACAAGGGAACACGTGGGATGGATGGACACTTCAGCCAAGCATTTTGATACCTTTTCAGCTCCTCTTTCTCCCTTTATACTTTAACTGAAACGTCAGGATGTTTTGGGCCTTCTGCAGTCTGTCAAACGAGTGTGAAGAGATGAGCTGTGTCAGAACCGAGTCCCTTCCTGAAGCAGGGGTTGGATTCGGGCTGAACCACACCGCAGGGCTGCTGCTGCGGATACGGGCGGTGGCCACCAGGGGGCGCCAGGAGCCCGCCAGGGGCCGCCCTGCCCGGGGGGTGGGGGAGACCGAGGGCCCCGCTCCAGGCCTGACACCCCCACTTTTAACTGGGGGGCGAGAGTGGCCTTCCCGCCAGGCAGAGACCTCGAGGCTGCCTTTTTGATGGGCACAGCGCTCCCACACCTCTGCCGGGGAGAGGACGCGGCGAAAACACAGTGCCCGTGATTGCGGAGCGCTGGATTTTAAATCCCCACCTGGCTTTCTGCTGGCTCATCTTTTCTAGCCAGCTTTTGGGGGTTGGGTCGAGTTTTTTTTCACTGATGCTATTTTAATCTCTCCCCCCCTCCAAGCATCCAGATGTTTCTGCTGAGCCGAGCTGCAAAGCCGAGGGCAGCGCTCACACGCGATGGGTCCGCGCTGCGCGGCCCCCTCAGCCCGCAGGGAGAGGGACCTGCCCCCGCTGCCTTCCCGCCCTCCCTCTGGGAACCCAGCCCCTGCAGTCCTGCCGGGGGAACGTGCCGAGGGGCAGGGCAACACTTCCTCTGCCAGGGCAGAGGCATCACGAATAAGATCCCACAGCCTGAAATAAGGTGCCTGGGACCTTGCTGGATCACCGCACAATAATATCGATGATCTTCCCCCATCCGTCAATGAAAACCATTGAGAAAGTCCTCTCGAGACATGGGAGCAGAGTAACCCACTTCTCCGCTGCAGTGCAGGCAGAGTTGCCCAGGAGGTTGGGCACGGTGCATCGCCAGCCTCCATTCCACACCCAGCACCCCTGAGACATTGCTGTACTGGGACTGGCCCCAGAGCTGCACTGGTCAGGCATGCCGAGAGCGATGCGGCATCTGCCAGACCGCTGGCCTGCCCTGAGCTGGGGGCAGGCTTCAAGGAGCCTTTTGCCCCCATGGGCTCTGCTGCTGGCTGACTTGCCTCGGATCTGTGTCCTTTTTTCTGTGGGCCTAGAGCGAGGATGAATGAGTTTGATTGTTTGATTTGGGATTTGTTGACATTGTTTTATAAGGTTCTTTCAGTTACCAAAAAGAAAGGAAGACACCCACCCAACCAACGATTTTCTTTGACTGTCAGTGATGCGTCTTCAGGGAACGAAGTAGAAGAGAGGAGGGAACAGCAAGAAAAATGAAGACAAATATATTGGGGAAGGGACATGTAAGGAAACAGAAAGCTCCCCTTCATCTTTCTGGAAGCTGGAAGAGATGAAGTGGGCAGCTCCAATATAATTCCTCAGGCTCTTTCCAGTAATTCCCCAGTGTTTAAGTGAACCAGAGGTGAATTCCTCAAAAGCGCTAATTAATTTTGATCACCATTCTGATTTAGCAAACACCGGTCTTGGAAACTACTAAAAAGGCCATAATAAACCACTTTTCTTCACAGAGATATTTTGTATATATTATGGTGTGTTATCATTCTCATGCAAAATCATGGATTAAACCTTGATTTAAGAGCAGTGTCTCTGCTCCTCTGCGATGCTGGGAATGAAATGGCTGTTGTTTCCACATGCAGCTCTTGGAAATTCCCAGCTGACTCCTGCAAGCCAACCATGTAGCCATACTGCAGTTCCTCAAAATGTAGGCTGATGAGGATCTGAATAGCTCTTGCTGCTGCTTTGGGCCCTGCATCCCTTTCCACTGGTGTGGCAAATCTCACAGGATGGTTTGGAGAGGTGGGCTGTGAACCTGCGTGGAGTTCAGTAACTCTTTTTCACTCATGCTGTGTTAAGAAATTCTTGGGACCTGCATCCTTGTGAATCTCTCCTGCAAGCCTACCTGCTTCATCTGATGTGAGTGCCAGGAAATGCAGGCAGGAGATTCTCAGCAGTGAGTCAACCCTGTCTTTGTAGAAAACAGTTTTTCTACTTTGTCACTGGAGCATATTTTACACCTCCTGGCAGTGGCTGCCAGGGACAGAGAGGCCAAGTTAATGTTCCCCAGCAACAGGAACCACTCCAGGCCTCCTCCTTTTTCGTTGTGAGAACACTAGAGCTTTGGAAGACCCTGCATCCCTCTCCCCTGCGCTGTTACTGCCACAGTACACTAACTTGTTCTCTCTTGCACACTTTGTATTTATCAGCAATTTGAGCAATCAACCCTTGGTGTTCCCTGACACTTGCTGAGAGAGAAGCCAACACCATTTGCAGGTTCTTTCCTCACCAGGGCAATCGTGTGCCCCGTCATTTGGATGTGTGGAAAGCAGAACCAGCAGCAGGTCATTCCTCTGCAGGTTACAAGGTGGCAGCTCTTCCTGGAAGAAGCAGTTCTCTGACGTATTAGAAGCAATTACAAACTACAGCTTCCCCTCTTCACGTCATTCTTCTTTACTATTAATGGAGTTGTGTGTTCCATTGGTGCATGTTGTGCACATCTACAGTGAGACTGGAGCTGCTTCCTTCCCTGGAGCTCCAAAGAAATCAGCCCAGTGAGGCTGGTGATAACCCACTGCCCAGCCCCTCCCAGGCTCTCTTACCTGGCTGCAGCAGAGCTCAGGACCTTGTATTTCTTCCCTCCTCAGGGTCTTTCCTATGAGGTAAGGTAACCTGCTACCTGCACCCTGGTTTTAATGCTCTTCACTCACCTTTGCCCAAGGTTTGGGAACCTCTGGACTGTAGCTTCCTGCAGCTGCCTTGTCCTTTGTCACTGAATCTTTGAGACTGATCCCTGAAAATGACTCCTGGCTGTGACCTGAGTGATCTGTTTTGTGGGTACCTTACCTGATTTCATTTAAAAAATTGCATTTGGGAAATGCCTTGTACATCAAGGTAGATTAGTGTGCTGCTGTCAGGGAGGTATCTGGGTTAGGGTCTCCTGCGTGGCCAGAGCTGCTCACTGCTACCCAGGGAGCTTGGATGCGCCCATGGAGCTGCAGCTGCACTTCCTCCAGCTTCACCAATGCATCCCGCTGACACCCCTCGCTTCCAGGGCAAACTGTGCCAGCCCATCATTGCCATAGGGCTGCTAAGGCAGAGAGAAGGTGACCCAAAGCACAAACCGGGCAGCAGCACCAACACATTCACTGACACTGAGCCCTCCCCTGTCCCACCCCACAGATGCACGTGCTGCAGCCACTTCTCCACTACCCCCTCTGCTTGTGCTGTCCCCCAGCAGAGCCCACATGGTGCTTGCCGGCCCACTTGCCTGCTGCCTTCTCATTGGGAGTCACAGCTCAGGGCTGGGAACTGATTTACTTTCTGCACCTCTGTTTTTTTCAGTTTGGCATGATGCAGGGTACATTAGGCCCGAAGAAGCTGGCACGTGTGAGAAGAGACAGCCTTAACATCATATAGAAGTGCTACTGATTGGGATCTCTGAGTCCATTGGCACCCTGTACACGGGAAGGTCTTCCATCTGCTGTACAAATCCTGCAGCCTAGGTAAGGATTGGCTGCTGCCTGGCAGCTCGTGCTAGATGGGTACCTCGGTGGGGTAGGATCACAGAATGGTTCGGGCCTGAAGAGACTTTCGAAGATCATCTACTTCCACCCGCCCTGCCATGGGCAGGCATATATTTCACTAGACTGTGTAGCTCAAAGCCCCATCCAACCTGACCTTGAATGCTTCCAGGGATGGGGCATCCACAGCCTCTCTCGGCAGCCTGTTCCAGTGCTTTACCACCCTCACAGTAAATTTCTTCCTAATATCAAACCTAAATTTACCCAATTTCAGTTGAAAACCATTATCCCTTCTGTCTTTACAGACCTTGGTACAACATCTGTATGTCTTCTAAGCCCCCCTTTACATCCTGAAAGGCAAGGTACCTGCTGGCTGGGAGAAGCTGGGAGCTCCAGGCAGCAGAAACAATATGACCCCCTGAGACACTGATAAACAGCTGAATTTGGTGTTAAACAACCCCGTGACATCAACCCAAGAGGCGATGAGATGAAAGCCCCATATGTTTCTGCCTGGGCCTCACCCCTGCTCTGGCTTCACTGTTGCCTGAGTAGAGGTTGGAGGTGATTGGATCTCTCCACGTGTGCCAGGGGATTGCTGTGAGCAATCAGCCACTCCTCTCCCTCCCCTGGTGCTCTAAAACCCGCCTCATGGATAATGATGAATGGAAATGACCTGTGTAATGAATAACTGGCTCAGAGCACGGTGCTGGCCACGATTCCGAGTTCATCTGTACGTGATGTTATGCTGCACGGCTCCCTAACTCTGCTCAACGCAATTGGGTTTCATTACGGAAAATGTGTTCCCTGAAGGAGACGGCAGCGGCCCTGGCAGCGCTGCGCGGCGGTGCTGGGCTTCATCTCGGGCACGAAATGCTCACTCCATGTAAACACAAATAGATGTCAATTCTGGGGGAAGTGGCACTTTTCCCACTCTTGTGCCAAGCCCGAAAACACATACTCAATCTTTCCCGTGGCCAAGCAGCTGTCAGCGCCGGAGCGGCTGTAGGGAGGAGAGCACCCCCTCGCCTCTGTCACCCCTGCCTACCCCAGCTCCCTCAGGGAAGGAGCAGACAGGTGCCCCCCCCCAGCACCCCCTCACCCCTTGCTGCCCCTGGGAAGGGGCTGAGTGCCACAGCTCTGCCCCTGGGAGGCCTTGGCACGGGTGCAGCTGGAAAACTGTATGGGGCCATCCTCTGGCTGCCAGCTCAAGGGTTAGAGGCCTTTCCTGACTTACTGTGAAGTTGTTCTCTGTTTTATTAAATATTTAGCAGTGACTGTTCTAGAGATTAGTGGTGAGTGACAGGAAAAAAAACCAAACGGCACAGATGATTTTTACAGTCGGCTTTGGTGTACCAGTACTCCTACACCCTCCTTTTTCTCCCAACAGGAGCCAAATTGCACAGCTTTATGTAACCAGCTATATAAAGAGTGCCTTGAAGGACGGTGAAAACAGCCCCCCTCGCCCCCAGCGCCCCCTGCCCTCCCCCGGGTGTGTGGGCTGCTCACAGCCCAGCCACCCCCACAAAAGTGACAGCAGCCCAAGTGCCAGCTACCTGCCTAACGAGCACCCAAAGTGCCATTAGTCTGAGTCTGCTCTTCAGGAAGCAGGAACGGGGCAGTGTGTTTAGGCTGAGAGCCTTCCCTTGCCTGGCCGCAGAAGGCATTTTGGGCAGGGTGAGCAATGATTTGGCCTCAGAACTGGTTTCTGGGCCAGGACAGTCCCTGCTTGCTAAAGGGATCCCAGGACATGTTGTATATATACACATATAGAATATATACATGCACATACTGGCTTCTGAAGTTAAGGCTGCCTTACAGCACCGTGTCCTGGGCTGGCTGCAGCCAAGCAGGCATCGCATGAGGATTTAGGCAGAAAGCGTGTGGGTCACATGAGCTGGAAGCTCAGAGAAAATTGTAGCTGTAGCTCAGTGTTCCTGCCTGAGCCCAGCTCCGAGTTTTGCTCTGGGGTGCTTGCATCTGTGGCTGCAACTGCACTTTCATTTTCATCCTGCAAACAATTTATAAACAATGCCTGGGGACAAGTGTGGCTTTACCAGCTCGTGCTCTCATTCATAAACACGCAGGTGCTCACCTTTCCTAACTCTTCTCTAAATGTTTTCCTTACCAGTTAAAAATGATGCCTGGGAGGATGCAAAGAGTGGCAGTGAAGGGAACTGTGCCTCTGCTGTGCGCATAGTTACAAAGCAGTCATGTAAAGCATATAATTGCTTGAGCAAGTACTGCTTAAAATATGAATTGTGACTCAGCTGGCAGCTGCTGTACGAGAGGCCAAGGACGGTGGGAGAAGGTGTCTGCAGAGATTAGAGCTGAGCAGCAAGGCACGGGGGTCCGGCTGGCAGTCAAAACTCTGCTGCGCTGCTGACTTCTGTATCATTTGAATTTTTTCTACCTCCCTTTTCATACCTTCTCATCAGTGAAAACACTTCTATCCACTTCATGGGAAAGAAGTGTTGTAGGAAGCAATTTCTATATAGATGTCACTCTATAAAGGTTTCCATAATACTGATGTAGCTGTGAGCTTCAGATTTTCTCAGTTTTTTGGAGAGAGGCAGGGTTTCTGCAACAACTCACTCCACACCAAGCTCGAAGCCATCGGAGAAAGCAGTCCGGCTCTGCAAGCGCTGCCACGCTCAGGGGTGTTGGGTATCATGTGCAGCTGCCCTTGACAGGGCTGGAGGCTAGAAAAGGGTTTTCTGTGAGAAATACCTGCCAAGGGGATGGGGATCTGCTTAGGCCAGTTTCACCACAAGAGCAGTGCATCTCAGGAACCCTTTGCTTTGGACCTCATTCCTCCTATCACTGCTTCCCATTTTTCCTATCATCTCCTTTACTGTCCTTTGCCATAAGCTACATTCAGTGCACAGATCTGGTCTTTTATGTCTGTACCGCTCCTTAGACAGTACAGCCTTTGAGTGCTTATCATAACACAATTATTTTTGGGCATCAGCAGCTCTTCGGGTTTCCTGGGCACAGTCATAATATCACTTAGGTCCTTTTTCTTCAAAGGCAAAGGTATCAGTAGCGCAGGCTGTGCTGGTAATGCAGACTATAGCCAGTTTATTTCAATATGTATGAGGTTTCTTCCTATGCAATATGGGAACCTTCCCCAAGTCGAAGACGAAATGAGTCATTACTGCCGTACAAGCCTGCCGCAGACAGTCCCCTCCGCTGGCATTAGCTCAGAGCCATCTCCTCATTATGCCCCTCGCAGAGAAATGGCTCTGTGTGTATGTCTGCCTTTCTTCCTCTCACCCTGTTGCCCCTGGCTTTCCATGGTAATTGCCATTCTCCTCTGTTCCCGCAAGTACAGGGAGATCTACAGGAAATTACATTGCTAATTAAGCTATGGAAGAGAGTACAAAAGCCCTAAACTATAAATACTCCATCTGGGTTAAAAACCAGTGACACTGCTGGTTGGAAGCCAGGGCAGCCAAAGAGCAAGGCAGAAACTTTGGGGAGCGGCCAGTGCTGGCAAAGCCCTCTCCAAGGGCCTCTGACTGTTGCCCCCAGACTCAAGTCACAGCAAGAAATTGGGATCGCAGGCAAAACCATGATTCCTCAGTTATCTGGCTTTTCTAAATAGAAACTACATTGAGTTACAGGTAATGTCTATAAGATTCTTTAGGTAGTGTCACACAATCTAAAGCTTTCTAGCAGCAGCATAGCACATGGTAATGGGATGAAGCCAAAATGCTGTTCACAGCCACCGTGGAAGCGTCCCCAGCGAAGGCCTGTGCCAGTGCTTTAGTTCACCCCAGATCTCCCCACCATACCCCAGTTACAGGCCTGCTGCACCTGCTTGGAGCACTAAGCTAGGGTGAAACCTGCAGCCAGCGGGTGCCCAGCTCATCTGCACCTGACACTTGCAGGTCCTGCCCGGCTGGCCTGGCTGTGGGGGCCTTTCAGAAGGACAGGTCCTCAGTGTGTGTGATAAGTGCCTGGCTGGGTCTCATTTATGTCACCTGACCACTCACCAGCTGACCGTTCCCCATGAAACCTGTCTTCTGCCTGATACTGTGTCCTGGTTTCACTGGGGCAGAATCCCAGGCCAGCCATAGCCTGCCGGCCATTAGCAGTTTGGAGTCAGCCAGGGCAGCTGACTCCAGTTGGCTACTGGTGTATCCTGGACCATTAATGTCACTCTTGGTATAAAGGGGCTCCTGTTCCTCCTTTTCCTCCTGCTTCTCCCCATCACTGGAGGGACTTGCTCATCACTCTGACCTTGAGGATGCTTTCCTGCTCATTGTGACCACCGTGCTTTTGCCGGGCTGAGTATAACTTTGTTTATTTTATACTAGCACCGGTATTAGGTTTGCTGTTTTGGTAAATCCATTTTCATTTCAACCTGTGGGTCTCCTCTCCCCGATCCCCTCTCTTGACTGGGGAGGGGCCATCGAGTGATAGAGCAACTGCTGTAGTTTAGCCCCAGATACCAGCTAAATGTAGATCCAGTGGCATGCCACAACGTGCCTGCATGAATCTGTACTTCACGTTGTCATCCAAGTTCCTGCCTGTAAAATCCTGAGGTGTTAAAGCCACTTCTTGTTATTCTGTACTGAGGCAAGTGACTGAAGAGGGAGAGCGGGAGCTGGGAACGACGCCTGCAGCTGAGCAGCCCAGGCGAGGTTTGCCTTCTGCTGCACCTACAGCCTGCACCCAGGCTATGAGTTGTTTCTTTCCAACCAGAATAATCAAAACTTTTGCGTTTTTGATGGAATTTAAGCTTTTCACCTTCTTCAGTCAAGAGATTTATGAAAAATGCTAAATACTTGGAGAGACACAATAAACCTAGAGACTCAGCAATGCTGTATATGTAGGAAAAAAAATATTTCTAGGTCATGGAAATAGGTTAATTCAGCACTTAGAGGAGCTGAAATCCAGCCCACAAAAGTGCTTTAGAAAATGCTACTGGTCACTACAGATGCTTCAGGTCAAAGTTTCAGTCCTCAAAACCTGTGCTGAGATGACAAAGGTGAAGTTCTGGCCTATTAACCAGAGCTACTGGAGATGCTGGCAGCGCTCCTTGACCCTAAAATGGTCCAAGCAGCATGAGATCAATTAGCTAAAGACCCAACTGTTTCTTACAACAGAGGGGCCACAACAATGGCCTCTAAAATAAGCTCTTCCGCAACTGGGCACTGCTTCAGTTTGGTACATCGTCCTCTTGGAAATAGTTCCTTTGTCATTAAAAAAAAATAGGAAGCCTTATGCTAAAAGCTCTATGCAAAAGGACACATTTTCCAAGGGAAGCTGTCGGAATTCAGGCATTTACAGAAACAGAAGTTGTGCTTCTCTCCGTAACTTTCTCATTCAGTGCCCTTTTGTTACACCACTGCTTCATTACTTAATTGTGTGTCTCTTTTGCATACGTTTCTTGCCCTAACGTGCTGGATGCTGTGCAGCAAATGAATGGGAGTATTGGACAGCCCAGTCCTGCCCAGTGAATGAGGCAGATGTCCTGCAGGAAAATAACAATATAATCAGCTTTTGCTGTTATTAGCATATGTCAAGAAGCCAGACCAAAGTGTTTCAAGCAGATTTCATCTCACCTCTGTTCAGCACCAAAGGGGAATTTGCACCTTGCAGTTGATGTGTCCTAAGAGCTCTCTGCTCCCTTTCCCCTGCCACAGCTCCCAGGCAAGGGGTTCTCCCGCTTCTGCTTTCTGCTCCCATGGGACTTTGGGAGGTTGCCTCTGCCAGCTCAGGTAGCGTAAGCCAGCTCAGAGGGCTGCCAGGGAGGGAGAAGCGGGACCTCTCCTTTCCTTGGCAGCACGTGGTTAGATCAGCTCAAGCCATAAATAATATCAACTGTCCTCTCTAAGGAAGGTCTTTATCTGACAAGCACATCGCCCCAGGAAAGCTGCTCTCAATTCTTAATTAACTGCCCAAGCTACGACATACAAACTCACTCCTGTACCAAATAAAGTCCCTGCAAAATGAACTTCCCAGCTTACCACATCCTATCCTGGATGAGAGAACTGTTTGCCCACAGGGTTTCTGTGCACAGCCTCAGTGCAGCAGGGGAACACGCAGCAGACACTGATGACAAGCAGACATACCCGCTTATCAGGGGGTTGTTTTCCACTGGACCCCCTCTCCTTCCCCAGGGGAGACACAGCTACAGAAGGCTTTGAAAACCCAAACTTTTGGAGCAAAGCCTGTGACTGTGCCGGATACTGCAGGCTCTGCCACTTTCCCCTGGTCGCATGAGAGGGACACAACCTCCCATCTCCTCCCACACGCTACAGGTACCAAACACCTTTTTCCTGTGCTTATAAAGCTGGCTGTGCATACATATAGCATAAGGTGCATATAGTGCAAGGCAAAGACTGGAAAAAAATCTTCTGTTTGTGTTTGAGAGTACTGCTATCATTCTGCTAATGGGGGAAGTAAATCTGCATGAGTCTGGACATGCAGTTGAATTAGGTTTTGTAAATAATTTACATGCACTTTGTCAACAATTTAAATTAAATGCTGTATCTAATGCCTTATAGTTGAAGTCAGAAGGCTTGATAAAGCTGACTCAAGCATGGTGGAAGCGTAATGCAAGCTGTACAACAAAAGAATAAGGACTCATGGTCCCTCAAACTGGACTGTAAATGGGACTTAAATGAGCATGCATTTGTTTCACCTGATGGAAAGCTTTAAGCCTATTCAAATGGCTTTGGTCCAGGTACGAGGGGAAAAAAGCTCTTTTATCTTTGTTGTGGGGCTTTGTAATAAAACAAAATATCAACAAGTAAGAAAAACAGAGGCTATTTTGCCAAGTCAGGTATCGATGTCTTTAATGAGTAGGCCTGTATGTCTGTTAGTCTGGGTGTGAGAGCTTTTTTTTCCCCTTGCTCCAAGGTGACAGTCAGATTGGAAAGCTGGGCTAGTATCTTCCATGTGGATAAATGCTGATGGTGGCATTTCACAGCTGTTCTCTCCCGAGAGTTGAGGTTGGAAAGGGCTGATTTATTTCTACCTGTGAGATCTCTGGGTTTGCTTTTGCTCACCACTACCTGGAGTAGCTCTGCCACTTGTGAGTGCGGTAATGATGAAACCACACATACCCTGGGGTTCTGCACCTAGAATCATACGAAAATCCTTTCAAATGCCCAAAAGAATAACTTGTCAAACTGAATATTCAATCCGTCTCTCTTAGAGAGGTACTGCCATGAAGAGCAGGGTGGTAACAGTGCATGTGAGATCGGATCGAATGCCGCTGCTGCTTTCCGAGAAATGGGTGTTTACGGTGTGTTAACGCTAGGAGAAAAGGAATGCCGTGGGCAGTGAATCTTTTGGGAAAGGACATGACACAGCTAGATAGGGAGGGCTGGTAACATACTGACATAATTTATGCCACAAAGTGCAGGGAGAAGTGCAAGTTCAAAACCTATATATTCATTGCCCCACACGGCCAACCCACCAGAGCTGCAGAGACGAGCTGGAGCTGCGCTGGCACAGCCTGGGATGAGGCACCCCAAGAGCTGCTACAGGAACAGCAGAAAATGCTCTGTTCTCCTTGCAAAGAGCAATGTTTTTCTTGTTGAAGGTAGGGTCTCGTGAGTTTTTATCCTATTTTTTATCTAGCCTCTCACTCAATCTAATGTTCTCCCACAAAATGACAAATCTGCGACTGGACAGGGATGCTAGCCTGGTGTTTTTCCAAAGTAATCGCTCAAATTTGGAAACTGTTTGTTCTCTGGCCAGGATGACATTATAAAAATGTGTTGACCTTCATGAAAATTTTGCTGATGAACAGAACTGGGCAGAAAGCAGGCAGAAATGCAGCATTCCCAGTGTTGCTGGCCAGTTTTTGTGTCAGATACACTTCCTTTCTTGCTCTAAAGTCATTCAAGGAAATAGATTTAACGCTTTAGATACCCATCCATCACCTGAATTTTTCTTGATATCGTTGCACTGCTCTGGGGGGCACCTGGCATCTGTTTACTCGTGCGCTGAGAGCTTGCCTAAACGAACTGCTGACGGAAGCATTCAGCATTTCTCTACTCATCAGAGCTGGTTTATTTGTTTAATCAGCAGCTCTGTGCTCTTGGTCATCTGTACCCTGGTAGGCAGGGACTGTGCCTCCCTGTCAGTATTAGATGAGGATTACATTTCAATTCAGCTTGATCTTCCCATTCAACAGGCAGCTATGCTTACTTTTTCATTTGTGTCCGGCCACATCAGCTTATGCCTGGTGAAGGGCCCTGCAAATGCAGCCACTGACAGATTAATTGCCCACAGCACTAGCAATGATCAAAGCAATGACCCTCAGGTGAGACTGGGAAGGGAAATAGGGAGAAGCCATGATGATCACACTGTTGCTTGCAGGAATAATGTGTGTGTGTCTCTCCAAACTCTGTGGGGTAAGCACTCGTCTTTGGACACTTATTTTTGTGATAGCAGAAAGGTGGATAAGAAGTGTGAGAAGGTTTGCTGTCTGCCTCCCCTTGACTGCTTGTATTTTTCAGAAGTCATAGCAGGAGATGGTGATGAAGAGTGTTAAAATAGGATGAAGAAACAGATCTGTCACTAAGCAGTTTTTAATGAGTCTTGTAGCAGGCATATTAAATACATATGTATATGTATATATGATACCCACAAAAAAACCAAACAAAACAGTATCTGCTTTTTTTTTTTTTTTCATTCCAGAACGGACAGGAAGAAAATTACTTTCAAGAGGGAATTAAATGCAGAGTTTGTAAAGGTCATTTCAGACAGGACTGGTAATGCCCTGTAACTATAACAGATACACCCTTCTAGACAAAAATAAATTCTTTGTGCTTCGTTATCAAATCTCATATAGTTATCTGATGTCTGATCATTTGTGCTGATATTTTACTAATTCTTTTTTGTGGCTAATTGAGGTTTGCTATTATCCTAGAGGAAGGCAAGGAGACATGGCATGACTAAAAGACTGATCCACTGGGTTTTCTGTATTCATGAGGCTCCACTTCCATAAAGAGAAACTGGAAATCCTTTTCACCAGGGAATAATGTACGAGGCTCAGAGTGGATGAAGTTTGTGTGCTCTTTCTAATAAGCACTGCTTTTCTTTCTATAGACACTTGAGCTCCCTGAATTAGAGAGCTGCCTGAAGGGACAGGTATTATGAAAAGAGCTGCCAAAGCCTTTGTGTGTCAATGGGAAGCCCCTGATTATCACAAGAGGATCTAAACGGAAAGGTGACATTCAAAAGACCATTAAGATAAAAGCCAGGATGAATTTCTTTCCAACCTCACTTAATAGAAACTTTTGTTTAAAACCACTTTTCCTGAGAGAAGGAAGGAAAGTCTGACCTGTGTGATTTGATACGTGCAGCTTACTCCTTAATTGGGTACAGTCAGCTGCTTAAGGAAGCAATAGCTTAGCCAGGAGAGGTAATGAGATTAATGGCAGAGGTAATAAGAATGTCAATATATGTGACAAATATGTATTTCTACTCTTTCAGCCGTGAAAGCCTAATGGTGAACATAGACCATTTGGAAGGAGCTGGTATTTCCAGGACAACAGGCACAGATATGGTAGAAGACAAAATTGCCTCTACCAGCAAAGGCAGCTTTCCTTGTATGTGGCTTTGTGGAGCTCCAGGAAACTGAAATGGGGGTGGTGGTTATGGCTAACTTCTGAGTTTCTGTTTGCTTGTACTCTGCGCTCTCTGCAAGACTATTGACTACAGTGTGCTCTTCAATGCTCTTGGTAGCCTAGTTTTGAATGAAGCATAAGCCTGGGCCGTGTCCTTTCTGCCTGAAAATCATCCCAGAGTTTAACAGTTCTCCCTACTTGACCAAGGCTTATAACTGAGAAATGTTTCTCTTTTTTTTAACATTTTTTCTCTTTTAACCTTGTGACTTTTCCCATAAAAATACACAGGGGAGTGTATGTGCATGGTTGGTTCTCCCTTCTGAGCATTAAGCAGATTGCAATGCGAGCCTGAAACTTGAAAGTGTGGACTGAGGAAAAAGTGGTCAAAACCACTGTTAATGGTGATATTTGACAGCTTCCAATGTATTTGGCTTGATTTCCATCTGGCCAGTCCTTCCCCTGCACAGCCAGTGACGCTGTCAGCCTGGCTGATCCCTGGGAGATGCTGCTGATTGAAGTTATCCTGCAACTTCAAGATGACTCTGGCCAAGATTTCAAGACCTGGCCTAGTGTCTAAACAATGCTCCTCTCTACTCTGATAACAGACATTGGCAGTGGCACAAATCTAACTTGCTGTGTCTTTGTTCTCCCCTCATATAATACTTGTGTGCAAGTTTCAGCAGCAGCAGCAGAAATAGGCAGTAACTGGATTGCTTAATTTGCTAAAGCCAGATCTATAGATATCCACGTGGCCGTACAATGATGCGCAGCACTGCACAGCTGGGCATTATAGTTCCCTGCTATTGTTGGAGGAAACACATTAAATGAGTAGGTTGCTTTTCTTAGATAGGATCTGTGCCGGTTCAAAGCTGCCTTCCTGAGTTATAGCAGGCCTTTTCCACAACAATTTCTTTCTGTATTAAGGGTTGTCTCTCTCTGCCTCTCAAAATGCTGGATCAGAGGTCCTAGAGTCCCTCCACCTAACCTGCAACCAGGTATCGAGCCAGATCCGCAGCATATCGCATCATGCCTCCAACCAGCTGTCTTGCCTCCAACCAGCTGTCTTGCCTCCAACCAGCTGTCTTGCCTCCAACCGGCTGCTGTAGTGGGTGGTTGCAGAGAACTGCCCTCGACACCTGCCTCCCACCCAACTTCTTGGCTCAGCACCATGTTAAGGCTGCCTGCAACTCAGCATCTGGCTCAGCTGCTTTGCAAGGGAGCTGGTTTAACCTTCGGGAGTTTGAATACTTGGAGTTTGAATACTTGTACTGAATTCTCACCACAGTAGGCACTGATTTTGCTAACTGCGCTTCACTGACGTCCCGTGTTTCTTTGCATGACTAATGTTTAGTCACACCTGGGAGAAATTTGTCTTCAGAAGGATTTGAGCAAGAGACATAAGATGAAGCACACTTGGTGAATGGTCCCATCCAGCGTCATGTTATCAGGGTTACCTTGGGGAAGGCAGAGGCTGTGATTTCAGGTCACGCAGGAAATCAGTGGTAGAACCTGTCACAGCCCAGCCCTGACTCCCCTGACACCACAGGAGAGAGGGTTTTTTTGCAGCATTTCCTATAAAAAAATGCCTAATTTATTCTGGGATCAGAAAATATTGATGACACATCTCTCTCACAAGGCAAACTAGGGGAATGTCATCAATAATCTGGAAGTGTAAATACTGGTTAAGATGCTATTTTGACTGTCTATTATGAAGAAAACTAATATCACTATACATGTGTATATATCCTATTGTTTTCTTTTCCATTTACTGCTTTTGTTTGTTTGTTTTTTCTCATGCTATTGATTTTTGAATTTTGTTTTGTGCTGGATTTTGATTGATTTAGCGTAGCATTGAAAAGCAGTCTCAGGCTTCGTGATATTTCCTATTCTTCATAGATCAGTCTGGCAAAATATCTTACAATTGCCAGAGCTCATAGTAGGTACAGACATAGTTCTCTGTTACCTGCTGTCCTGCAAACATTGTTAGTTTCCTGCCCAGAAATGATCATGCTAACAGCCAGCTCCACGGAGTTGAAGATGAAAATAGCTTGAGCCCATCTTCCTGCTGAAGCAGAACTGTTATCTTGTGTTCATTCACTATCGCTTTGTCCAACTTAATTTTAACTGCACTAAGCAGTGAAGCTTCTGCCACTTTACTTGTAGGAGATAATTTTGGATATCTCGCCACTGCAGAGTCCTTCCTGATACTCCACGTTTTCCTTGCCTATCTTTACCCTTGAATACTAATTCTGTCCTGGTCCATTCTGCTAACTGGCTCCTTGCTCTTCATAATTATTTAAACTCTCAGGTCTTCCTTGTCATCACTTGACTGCACTATGAGCATTAACTCTTTGAACCTTGGTCTTTTTCTGTTTGCAGGCAGTTGAAGTTTTGCCATCGACTTAGGAGGCAACACTGCAAATCTTCAAACCTGTCTTGTAGGCAGAGTGGTGGAAATTATTCTTTGAGTCATTCCCTGCTTAGAAATCAATTAAAAAAAAAAAAAAGAGAAAAATAGTATCGGCATGAATAGAGCAATTTGCCTGCTTTTGAGTAATAATATATTTTACATTCCTTTTGTCACTAATCGTCCACAGTGTGTTCAGGATCTGAGTATTTTGTGATCTGCTCTTCTCTATCAACATTTGCCTTCCCTTCTACAGTCCTCTGGGTCTTTCTATCACTACCCAGCTAGGATATCTAGAGGCCTGGCAAACTGTGAACTTGCTGTACCTACAAAGGCACTGGCTCCAAGAAAATCTGTAAATGTGGATACTGGTACATGGATTAGGTTACTCTCTCCTCACAAGGTGTGCAACTGCCACTTTAATACTCACATACCCCACAGCCTGTGGGCCAGCAAACCCAGGGCTAGGGCCTCTCCTGTTTTGGTAACATAGCTGTTTATAGCCTAAGCCACATGTTATTCCTCATTGTTTTGGTATTTCTTTCATAGTTCTTTATACCTGGAGAGCTTTTTGAACCGGGCTGCTTCCTGAATAACAGAGCTATCCTCAGCTATGCTGAATAATTCATATTTTGTATATATTTACAAACAGTCCAAAGCTTTTTCCTAATGTCCCAAGTGCTTAAAGGAAAGGATGCGTGACCTCTCTGGCATAAGATAAATATGTTAGTAAACCATCCATGTAAAGCTGTAGCTTTCTCTTTATCCCGTAAGGCAGATCCTCTGGATACTGCTCATCTGCTGACTTCAGCTGCCGTGAGCTCCACAGCAATCACCAGGGCCTGGGAGAGCTCAGACATTCCTACAGGACTCTGGCAAGCGGAGGATCAGGGTTTGGAGCTTGCAGTCGATTGTATAAAATGAGCAGAAGACAGGAGTCTCTAACAAGCTCATGACCCATCAGAAGGCAGCATGAAGTTTGCAGACAGAGATGAAATCTCTTTTAATGAGTGAACCATGGCAGGGGCTGGATGTGAACTAAACCCCTTTGGACTTTGGTCTTTAGACTACCCAGCAACAGAAGCTTGCCTGGAAGGCAGTTTCCTCAGAATATGGGATAAGCAGTCTGACAAATGTGCATATACCCCAACAAAATGAATTTTAAATGAATCTACCAACTAGAACTGCAAGCTTAGATTCAAGGGGGATGTGATAAGGTGGAACTTGTTTGTGTCTCAGTCAAACATTTAAAAAGAGTTCCTCAGAAATCATGCAAATTACTTTGGCTCTGACAAAGACTTAACAATTTTTAAAACCGCCCAAAGTGCTGCTAATAAAGGAGAGCCTGCAGCAAGGTGTCAATGGAGAGCACAGGAGAATCGTGGGGTGGTGCTGAGTTGTGCAGTGTTCAATAGTCTGCTATCTATATTCAGAAATATCCTCATGCAGGAGCCAGATGAAGGAATAGGCGTTACCTGGCTGCTGTTCCTGGAGAGTACTGGACAGGGAGGAGCTATGAGCTCAGCAAGGAGACGTGGCTAGAAATAGCATGGTGAAGTTTGTGGAAAATGCAGTGAGATCCCAAAATACCGCTACTCGCTGGGGCAAGGCTGGGGGCACACAGCCTGAAAGAGGTTTAAGTTTGGTAGCGAACAGTGAATGTACTGCAGCAATGTGCATCAACAGGCTCGCTAAGGTAGTATTCTTTCTTGTTTTCCATGGCATCTGAGCACTGCAGAAATTATATTGAGACACACTTTCTGGAGAAACTCTTCTCCCTACTAGGGTACATTAGGAATTTTATTTACCAGCTTTTGCTGTTTTGCAGCGAAGGTGTGGGCTAAACTGGGAAGGCAGGGGCTTGTATTCGGGCTTGGCTACAGAAAGATCATCCCATTCACGTGAAAAGTCAAATGCTCTACTGATGATACTGCTGGTAGCACTCCGTGTCCTGAACTCACACAAGCTTCACCCTGGCACAGAGAGGACCACTGCCCCTGGTAAATGCTGCTCATGCAAGTGCTTGTCTCTAAAGTGTGCTTGGAGCACACTTGGGAGCTCGAATCTAATCTGCTGCTCAAGAACCAGCCAGAGGACTGCCCAAAGCTCTGTCGTGGTACCTTTGCAGTGGTATGTGTGGGAGAACACGTGGGATGCTGAATCTTCAGGCAGATGACATGATATTTCATTTCACTCTATTTCTAGAAGCACTGAACCTTCGTTCCTAAGTGGTGTGCGGTGCATTAGTGACAGTGGGAGGTGGCAAACGCATGATTCAGCGCTGCCTAGGTCTTTATCCTTCGCTGCAGGCCCATCATATGTGAAAGAGCTTTTAAATGTGAGTGGAAATGGGCTGTTTGGCTGTGAGGGTGGTCAAGAAGGATTCCTCTGGGAGCGAAGCATGTGCAGAGGCACATGCTCTGGCATCTGTGCATCTGCCCCTCTCCCTAACTCATTGCACTCCTTCACCTAGTGTAGGTATGTTTTAGATTTGTTTTCTATTGAAGGAAATTTCCTGTGGTCTCCTGGACTACTCATTTTGTCACCCTTATGTCCAAGCCTGTTAGCCAATATCATCCAAATTTGACTAAGAGGGCCTCAAAAATAGGAAGGGTCTTGTAACTTTCACCAAAACAGAGAAGGCATCATTCCTGGGTTTGCCTCTGAGAGTCACCAGTGCTGTTGTACATACCAGCCTGCATGTTATCATCAAAGTACTCTTCCAGGGGAGAGCTGGAAGGCAAGAAGAAGCTGCATTTTATAGAGCTACGAGGAGATAAGACCAAATTATAGTATGGTTCTGTTCAAAAGCCGGTCAACCCCAAGGCACAAATGCCAGGAGAGCATTCCTGGTCAATTCTGTCCCTCCCTGGGCTGCTCCATCCTGCTCTGGACTTGGCCTAGCCCCCGGCAGCCAGTCGATGCTGCTGTGTAGGGTCAGGGACTGAGGTCAGCAACAGCTGAACAAACCCTCTGTCTCTGGACAAAGAGATCTTAAAGGGAGGAGGAGGAGGCGGTGTCCAGGATGTCCCCAGATAGTACACTGATGTCCATGAATCATAAGTTGCTCTGCAATCACAAGGCTGAGCCCTGTCCTTTTCCCCCAGTATAATCCTATTAGAGGTCTCAGGGCTGCAGCTCGTTATGCAGGAAGAATTTGACCTGTGCTTCCCCGCAAGCTGCCGTAATGAGGGCGAGTCTGTAGCAGGGGATGTTGCTACGCTGAGAGGCAGGCAAATGAGGCAGATGTTTGGGGAAGACATTGTGTTTTCTTAGTTTTTAACTGCTAATAAGGCAGTAGGGGAGAGCAGCACATTGACTGATTCAGTGTGTCTTGGGGCTGGAAACACCCTCCATTTGCAGCTGCAGGAGCTGCTCAGCGTTGTTAGTGGTCCACCCTGGAAAAAGCAGGACATGGGCTGGAGAAGTGCAGCTTCTGCATGTTTCCTTTCATGTAAAGCTACAGCGGTGGGCTTATTCTGCGCTGCCTTTGTCTAGCTACAGATTAAGTGCATAGAGCCTCACCTGGAAGGGGCTGAACTGGAGCTGAAGCATGAGCATGAAGTAGCACAGCAATAAAATTACACCCCTATGTGTGCTGGCCCATCGCTGGCACAGGCTCCTCTCAGAAGCAGCCCAGTTTTCAAGCAGAGGCCCAGGCAGAGTTTGTATCAGGGACGACTGTGCAAATCACAGCACATCAGGCCATGAAAATTGGAGGTCAATTAAGAGCGCGAGTCATTTTATCCCCAGAGGTCCTCCAGCTTCCTGCCTCGCAGTAAGTCGGATGCCTGCAAGGGTGTCATGCTTCACAGACACTGCCATCTGCGAATGAGAGAAAAAACAGAAATCGGCCAAATGATTTGCAACCGCAATAATCTAGAGATGATAAATGATGAACAGCAGAGTCATCAGCTCTATCCAAACTGAGTATTAACTGTTCCTGCAAGGGCCAATAAAGAAAAAAAAGGTAATATTTTATGCTGCCCCGGGACGTTCAGCTCGTACTTTATGAACACTGAATTTTGCGTAGCTTCTCTGTGTGAGGCAGCCTGTGCTACTGCTAATACGTAGTAGTGTCTTCCTGACAGCCTGGCACGCGGCAGCAAGGTTCTTTGGCTACGGCTGTGCCGCAAACCTCCAAAAGAAGGGCACTCAGCACAGGGGGCTGTGTCCTGGCCCTGGCCCTGGCCCTGCAGCAGCCCCCAGTTCCCTCCCGGCTACTGCTCAGGAAGGCCACCAGCGCACGGCGTTCTCGGGGGATTTTGGACAGGTAGGTAGCACTTCAAGACACACTTCAACCCACTAGAGCAGCGCTACTCGCTGTGGCTGGGGAAATGACGCTGTGCAAAGAGCGTGCCACAGCTGCAACTAGTCCTGGTAACTTTGTTGAAGGTGCTTTACAAAAAAGTCATTAAAAATATGTTACTTGTACCCCTTTTTGTATACCTCTCACACCCCTCAAGAAGCGCTAGCATTTCAGCTGCATTAAGAAGCCCCTCCCCAGGCTGCCTGTGCCGGAGACATCAAGCGTGGCAGGGAAAGTGTACATGCGAAGCACTCCTGGACACTTGGGATTTACTGGTTTTATGAAGCACTCGTTCTTGGTTTTGTTCCAATGGTTAAATGAATATATTCTTTTCAGAATTGCCCAGGAAACTGAAGTCACAGGAAATTCATACTGCTGACGTAGCTACTTTTTTTCTTTTCCCTTTAGTGAAACACACTTAACAGACCTCGGGTAGCTGCTGCTTCAAAGTGACGTGATCTCTGCTACTACAGTGGAGAGGTTTGAGTGTAGATATTCAGCTGTAGAGTGGTGGAGATGACAAGGACCGTGACAGTTTTAGTCAGCAGTTGTCAAGGGCTTTCCAAATCCATACCTCCCAGGATATGCTTTATCACGGAATGCAGAAGCCTTGTGTTCCCAGGTATTGCAGTGCTTTTCAGGGAAGGACTGGGGAAGTGTGGCAAATATTGGTGGGTTCCTGAGGAGCAAGAAAACTTGCAGGAAAATCCATATGTAGTATTGATGCAGTGTAGCTTGCAAAACAACTTCAGAAACTTTCCTTCACGTTGTTTGCAAATTCATGGAAAATAAGCTGTTTCTGAAAGATATTAGCAACTTGCTATTTTCTCATTGGGAAATATTTTCTTGAAAAATTTATTACTGTTTCTCCTCATGTCTGCAGGGCTTTTATTTGGTGGAAAATGAATCTTGGCGAGCGTTATTTTCAAGTGGAGATAAATAAAGCACACAAGTGTCATCTTCACATGAGGTAAGGTTTATACCCTGGGTCACAGCGAGTGCAGATGATTCCTGTTCAGGACAGACCCCTGCATGTGACAGCATTTGCAGACGGAGCAGATGCAAGCCAGACATCAACACAGAGGCAAGAGTTATCCTTCTGCTTTGCTACCCAACTCTCTGTCTTACTGAATAACTTGGCTGCAGCTAAACTTGGCTCTGCTCTCCAGACTTCTTTTAATAAACTTAAGTCTCCATCAGAGTGCTCCAGAAAGTTTGATAAGACATCACTGCTGAATAAACAGAAACCAATATTGAGTGGATTTGCTGGAGAATGCACTCAAGACCTTAGCAGTAATGCCAAAGTTCAGAGCGATTCAAAATACCATAGATCCCTTGTGATTTATAGCCATCTGATCAGTGCTTTAAAGCAGTTATGGGCAGGCAGAGAAAACAAGGATGACCTACCACAAGTAATACTCGCACCATTCTGGAAGCAATTTGAAGCCCTGATTTGAAGCATCTAGATACCTTTCTGAGAAGAGGTGGCCCATAGCCCTGGACTCATGAGGCTGGTGGGGATATCTGTATTCATTTCAGTGGAGTGGACTCCAAAGCAAACACTCCCTGTGTTGCCCTTCCAGTGGCACAGAGCAAAGGCAGCACTGAACCTCAGCCAGAACCAGGACCAGTCATCTGTAATTAACTGCATCGTTGTCTCCCCTCTTCACCCCTCCACCACCATGTGCCAGAAAACTCTTACCGGCCTCTACTGTTCCTCAGACTCCAGATGATGTGGGCAATCTGCACTTGTGTGGTTGCACTGACCACTTGCACCTAGAAAACCTGGGTCACACCGAGGGGAGGCAAAGCTGGAAGGGGCTTCGCTCAGCAGGGGAGATTTGGAGAAGACAAGTGTCCAGGGAAAAAATCAGAGCCACTAAGCAGCCAAGATGGAGGTGCTTACACAAGCAGGCCAAGGCTAGTTGTTGTTTAAATGCTTCTAGGCTGTCCACAGGCAGCAGGGAGTAGTTAATTGTCATATGAAAGAGGAAGCTGCATTTTGCGGTTGAAACAGTATTTCCCAACCTTGTGGTTACCACAGTAGTCCCAAAGGGACCACAAACCAGAGGAAAAGTGCATGGCAAGTGCAAATGGATAGGGGAAGTTGGGTCTGATGAGCATGTGCTTCTGCTGCTGGGGTGATAAAAGGATCTTTCTTTTCCCCTCTGCCTCTAACATACCTAGATAAGGGTTTATCAGGACAGGCTGCTGCCATGCAACTCCCTGGAACAGCACTGTAGATGACTGTCTTTCAATCTGCTTTCAAATAGCAAGTGTAGAAGCAGGTGCCCCTGAAGGAAATGTCGGTGATGGAGAAGTAAAAAGAAACAAACCACAGCAGAGGACCAAAAAAGAAAGGAAAAAGATGCTGGAAGGTCAAAACAAAACAGGAGGAGAGGTTAACAAGAAACTGAACAGCTGGGGAAGGAGACACCAATGAACTCAAGGCACAGATGAAACAGCCAGTGATGAGGTCCTCCAACAAGGGTTAAAAATGGGATGGTACTACAGGACTGGGAGATTTCTGGGAGATGTAGTTCCCAACTTAGGTTTAGACTCTCAGGTTAGCATGTGTTGGAGCAGTTCACAGAGAGGAGCTTTGACATGATCAGCATCAGCCAGCCGTGTGGGCACTGCCTAGGAAGCCCTCTGAGAGGTCTGTAAAGGCAGCAGAGAGGCAGGTCAGCATTCAATGCCCAGTTCTGCCATGTCCCATGCTGCCACACATGCCAGGACTGCCAGCGGCTCCGACAGCAGCAAAAGCCTTACTTAGCTCAGGTTCCAATCAAGTGCCATTGTCTATTGCCTCTGCCAGCACCAGTAGCTGGTTCCAGCCCCAGAGCAATTGTATGCTATACGACTTGCTCTAGAGAAGCAGAAAAGGGTTAACTCCCCCTCAGTTCTCCTGCAGAAGAGAGAAGATGGAAATGTTTCGTACTGTGCTATTTTTAAATCGTTTAAGAAACGTATTACTAGCAGAAGAACAGCATGACTGACATTTCCCAGAATCAGCTGATGAAAGTGCACAACACAGCTCCTCCTGGGCAGTCCAGGAAAGGTAGAATGACTTAAAATAACTTGCAAACAGAAAGAAAAACCAGGAAACCACTACAGAGCCCTGTAGGCAATACCCTAAAGTCCATTTCGGCTGTTAGCCATTATACTTAAGGCAATAGAGAGCAATTGGGCAAGGAGACCACTGGAAGGTTTGTTTCTCCATTGTATCCTAAAAGCAGCCTCAGGTCATTGCCAGTGAAAAGGGTCACACTAACAGGGACAGAGACCAGAAATTTGTATCTAGATGTCAAATAAACCTCTGTAAGGAGGGTGGGGGGTCCCCAGCCATTTAGGCTGTGGGATGGACACTTGAGAGTGCCCTGTGAAGCTGACATCTCTCCGCTATGACTGAGGCTGTGACTCACCAACCGGCTTCACATGATCTGCCCAAGGCCTCACACATTCCTTACAGAGGCAGCGTGTGGCATCAATTAATGTACTTAAATCTCTCTCAGAAACAGGCACAAGTGCGACAATTCGTAACAGCTGCATCTGAAAGGGTCTGAAATGTCTCATATAATCAAATAATTACTGCTATGCTCAGACAGCGGAACACTGTCTTTCTGTGGGCTTTTTATTCCTGAGGGCTGTTAAAGATAAATATTGCTGTGGTTATTCCAGACTAATTTCCATGTAGAATAAATTCAGATGCGAATGAACTTGGTCTCTGCTGTGGCCTACATGAGGCAAGAGGTCAGGTGAGAAGATTACCCTGGCCTTCTCTGAGTTTATAACATCAGAAGGAATGCAGCTCCTTGTCAAAAAACGTCGGCCAGTGGTAGAGTTGGTGCTGCCGGGAGGTGCACTGCAGTGAGAAACGGGTGTCCTGAAGAGCCTTCCTGTTGGAGGGGATAGTAAAATTTCTACCCAGCTCATAAATGTGACTTTCCCACTTCCCCTTTGTTTTCATGACAGGCCAAAAAGAATTAATCCCTTTCTTCCTTGATTTTGTGGAAGCTGTTTGAAGCTCAGTTTCTGTGTTGCAGCTGGCCACCTCTCTCATTGTGAGGAGTGAGCAAACTCCAAGGTGAGTGTCTCCTGCCAGCTGAGGAACACCGTCCTTTGGCAGCTCAGGATGCCCCAGAGCCCTTTTGGTACTATGTTCAAACCTGGCGTATGCTGCGCTGTGCACGTGATGTCCCGAGCCCAAGCTGGGCTCCCGTTACCTGCCTCTAGTGTTGCTGTGATGGGGGATGCTGGAGACAGCATCTCCCAGCCTTTGAAGGGTTTGCAGGAGAGAGCAACTGAACAAGTCTATAAGCACTACAAAGCAAATCTAAAGCATGACTTGCTGTGCCTTCCTCACTTACAAGCCATTGGTTGTAAGTATTTGTGGTGGTACCTCGCAGGAGACAGGAGAAATGCACAGATGTGGGGAATTTTTTTCATTTGTAAAGAAGAAACATTAGGAGATAAGAGTGGCAGCATAGAGATGCCCTTGGACTAAGTACAGCCACTAGGAACTGCTTGGGCACCTGGTGAGGGTTATACACTGAACAGCTACAGTGTGCAAAGACACAGGCATGTTTCGATTCAGTCTCTTCGCTGCAGGGCACGCGTTAGATTTAAGGAGCCTTATCCACTGCAGGGCAAGTACTGCGAGTTAGTTAGAGGTGGTTATTAAACGATCACTGATATGCTTTGTTCTCCAGTCAAAACTCTGTGTTCAACTCATGAAAGGGATCCAGAAGCCCAGTAGTGACATTTTCAGTCCGGCTGTGACAATAGTACTGCATCTGGAGAAAAAAAAAGTACTCCTGTAAGAGGATTTAAGACTTGACACTCCTTGCAGGAGGTTTGTCTCTGTACAAACCCCTAGTTTTCACCCATGGTGAGATTCCCTAGAGTGTCAGACATTTGTAGAAAATGACTGGGTCTATTTTCCTGTGTACTTCTGTTCTCCTACACGGACTCTGCCAGTGCAGGCACCAGTGGCTCTCTGGTATGGTCGCGTGCCTTCAGTCAGGTCGTGAGGTCATGCTGTTTGCAGTCCACCAAAGGCAGGGTCTTGAGAGCTGAACAATGTCCTATATGAGGAGCAGACCATAAGGACTCTGGCCTGAACAAACTCAACCTTCTTCTGTCTAACATCTCCTACCAAAAAAGACCTAAGCTGCTCTGTGGACACTTAATCGAGGAGCAGAGGGATGGGGTGGGAGGATACTGCTTGTCTCCAGGCCATATGGATGCAGAGGCTGTTGCAAAAGAGCTTAAGAAACTTGCCCAGGACTGCAAAGCAAGTGGGTAGTAGAGCCAGAATCTCACCCTCCCACTTCTCTGACCCAGTCACTAGAGTAATAATCTTCCCTCCAGTAGAAGTTGCTCTAGGAAGGGCATCTGCGGAGTGAGTGGGGGAAACGCTGTGTGCAGGGAAAAAAAGAGCATATCAATTTTTATTCTACATTTTGTGTGTGCAAAGGGGGAAGAGGTGGTGCAATTTGCCTAGAGGGTGGTTTCCACAACTGGAAATATTCAATTAAGTGAATTATTTTCCTAGTACTTTAAAAGGTTATATCCCCAATTAACAGTGCATTAGACCTAGCCTGAGCCCCATTTTGATATGCTCAGTGGACTGTGAGGAATTTTCTGTCAGCTTAAGAGAGACAAAAAAGGTAGAAGTCAAATTGGTGGCAAAATGCAGTTTCTGGCTCCTTGTCAAAGCACCCGCATGCCTCATTACCTTGGTTTAAAGCCAACAGACTAGCTTAAGAGGGCTGTTTATTACTCCCTCCCCCTCCATCTATACCAAAAAGGAGGTTTCAGCTACAAATCCTCTCTTTGCTAAGTTGTGCTTCACTGTTTTGGTTTGGTTTTTTTCTGATACATACCCTTTCTTCGAGCACCTAACTCCAGCACACTGTTCGCATACAGCTGAGAAATGCCACCTGGGGATGATGTCTCTCAGGCCATTTCAAACAGTATCCCGTCTCCACACCAGCTGTTTCTGCCGGGAACATTGTTTTACCCTGCTGCCAGACCTGGAGCCAAATGATCCTGGGGAGGCGGGGAAAGGGTGTTAATGAGATAATAAAAGTGTACACTTGCTATTTTCTGCTGCAGTGTACATGTGGCTTTTTCTTGCTTATAAAGCCTGTTTAGCCATTGGAACATGTTCTCTGTCAAAAAGAAATGTTGATTCTTTTTTTTATTGCAGCCCTCACAGCATTTCACCACACAAATTGTCAGCCTTTTCTTCTACTCTCTGCCAGAAAGCATCTGTCCTGCTTTCCTTTAGGTCCCTGGTAGCACAGACACCCAGTGTGGTGTTCAATTCCTTTACACCAGTGAACCTGCTGTAAAGATAGCCCCAGGAGATGGATATAAACGAGGGACACCAGTGTCCGTGTTTCAGCAGTATTCCTTACTGCTTAGAGGATGGGACCAGCTGAGCGTCCCACAGAGAAACATAGCTTCAGAAAAGGAATTAACTAACTTGACCTAAAATTATCTGCCCATCTTTGGTACAGCAAATGTTCAGTGAACAAGACAAGAGTCCCCAGGCACAAGTGCCATGGGTGGTGCCAGAGTAACTCAGCCATGGCCTCGCTCCCATCCCCTTTGGCACTGCCAGCGCAGTTCCATGAGCTGGAAGGGGGCAGAAAATGGGAGCAGAGAAACAAGTGGCCATTCTTTCCTGCTCATCACTCATTGAAAGCTTGACTCCCACCTCTGAAGTGCCCACAATGGCCATTTCTCTCTAGGTTTATTTTCAGCCAGACGATTTCTCCTATAAGGCTGTTCCAGGTCCCCGTGGCCAAAGCCTCTCCTCTTTCTGCAGGCTGTGCTGAAGAAAGCACTGCTTAGCCTGTATCTACACCCTGCTACAGGGTGTATCAGTCAGCACAGCAAGCAGCAGCCTCAGCACACCTAGAGCTGAATCACTGCAAAACAGTCTCAGCAGATCATTGTGGTCTCTTTCTTATTCATATCTTTCTTTTCTTTCTATCTTATCCTCAGTGTGACAGCTGTTGGCAGCAGGAGCCTTCCTCATACGTGCCAACCACTTCCATTGGCAAAGGCCCCCGTACCACAGAATACTAAAAGTTAATGATAACTGGAATGTTTTTAAAAGCCAGAACTAGGGGTGAATATGCACAAAATTTTCTATTCAGCTACCCTAAACTTCAGCAGAACTTTCATCTGAGCAGTTCTACTATTCCTACAATATCTCCTTTCCTGTACGGTCAATACTCCTCCTTCACACAAGCCAAGCTCCCAGAGAACCAGCCTGTGAAGTTAGTTAATTAGTCAGCATGCTGGGGGGAACACAGATTAACACCTGGCTTCATCTCTGCTGACAAGCTCTCTTCAAAAACCTGTTTAGGAGGCAAGGGAAGCCCTTCAGCTGAGAGCAGGTTTTAATGAGGTCTCTGTGGTAACTTGGAGCAGAGTGGTGAGGATGTTGCTCGACACCCATGCTGTGGCTTGCACGTAAGTGGGGATGTGTGGCATGGGATGGAGTGAGGGGCTCCAGCGCTTTGGTCCAGTGTTGCCTTGCAAGTGAGTAGGACACAGAGGTTGTTTTTCCATCCTCCCCTACTTCTGTAAAGTTTTAATAGGGGTTCACTGCAGCTGTAAGCGCCACTCCAGTCCTTCTGAAGCATTGTAAAAGAATGTGATGATGTAGCTTGATTATTTTTAGTCTATTTTCCTAAGTGAATTATGCTTACACAACTATGTCTCTGCAGCCCTACCCTCTCTGTCCTTCACACGCAAGCTCTCGTACCTTTTGCACCCATATGGTAATTTTAAACAAATTTGAGAGGGAGCAGAGGTCTCAGAGCTAGGAAGGATAACTCAAGACGCTGGCATGTGGGTAGATGAGACATACACACGAGTCTGCTGTTGGCCAGTAGGCAGCAATAACTCTTTCCCAATCTATGGCAAAGGCAGTTCCCAGCCAACTCACTGCCATCGCCCTCCTCTGCAGCCTGCCCTTGCCAAGACTAGCCCTCACATGTGTGAAGGGGATTGGCGTGGAAAAAAACTGGGAAGGGTCAAGGATGGGCCCCGGGGGACATGGCAGGGAAGGCTATAGGCTGCAAATCTGTGGCAGATTGGACTTCAGCAGTGCTGGCACTGAGGAGCCTCCCGCTTTATCTGAGAGCAACTGGTGCCTTTGGCACAGGTCTAAAGCAGTTTGGCTAGAGTAATTCTCAGTAGGACTAAACTCTACTTGATTGGATTAAGGAAATGGTGGTGGAACTTGCTCTGGCATGTTTGCTGACTGTGCTTCTAGCTTAAACAGGGCAAAGGACAACCTGAGCTGAGGAAAAAACAAAGGGAAAATGAGTGTGGGGGTCATACTCTTTCTATGAAATATAAGCCTGAAGACGTAAAAGAAAACCCAAAACCTCAGAGTCCCAGGCTTCAACCCTCCAGGTTAAGACAGTTTTATCTTAATGTGAAAAGACTCTGGTTTCTGAAGTTTCACAAGCCACAGTGTGAATGGGTGGTGGGACTTTTTAGGTATAAAGGTAGGGTATGTGATTGTCTATGCCACCGTTTATTGTGGCCTAGGCATTTGATATCTGACATCTGCCTGGAGAGTGATGGCCATTAGACGCAGGATTTATTGTGTAAAAGGGATGAGGAGATAACTAAATTCAAGGGGCTTATGATAAGTTCACGAGATAAATCAGAATGCATACATGTGGTATGCAACATTTCTTAACCCCATTAGCCAATAAATGTCATTATCTTCTCAAAAATGAACCAGATTACGTATTTATCCTGGGGAAAACCAGAATACAGCATAAATGGGTCTTCAGTAATGTGATCACCACCATAACCTGTTACAACGGGTAGCTGATAGTGGGATTATGTTTGCATCCTGCTGTCGGTATGGTATTGGCTGTCCAAAGAGTCCAAGGCAGCCCTTGTTCTTTTAGCGTGGGTTTCTCTTTTTAAAGTGATGCAGCCATTGCAGCTTTGCTTTTTATTTCTGCCCAAGCTTTGCTCTTCAATGTTTTTCCCAGTAGACTGGTCTCACTGGAGAATTGGGCTCTCTGAGGTGGGTATTTCATTGATGGTGCTGGATAAGAACTATTTAAAGGCAAAGCCACGGCTTTGGCGGTATTGTAGCCAGTCTGTGTATAAGTTTTTTTTTGTCTAAAATAGACAAAAAGACAATAATTCAGACTTCTTTTTTTTCAAGTTACTATGGCCAATAGCCAATCTTTCAACAATTAGGACATTATTTTGCTCCATCAAGCATAAAGCTTGGAGGGAACTCACTTTTATTTGAAGCATAGTGTAAGAGAAAGAGACTCTACCTTGAAACTTGAGTGCTCCTGACCGTCAGGAGACTGGAGCTGCTCATGGGGTCAGCCTGCATGTGCTCTGGAGAAAAATACTAAGATCAAGCTCTTCTCTGAGTAACCTCTCATTTTAGAAGTCCTGGTATTTGCGTGCCGCTCCTGAAGGCTCTGATTTCTATTGTCAGAGTTGCTGACAATTCTCAGCTTCTTCTATCATTCTTGGCTGCTTCCAGGAATACAGCATGTGTATAATCCTTTATTATTACTTTTTAATCTTAATTTTCAGCTACACTAGCTTTGTATTGTTGTGCTCCCATTAATATATTCCAGTTGACTTTTATGATCATGAGAACTTGTAATCAAGAAGAAATGTAAAATTATTAAAGTATCAGCTTAGTTATTATCCCTAAACTAAGGCAAGCACTTACATGAGAAACATGCTTGAAAACAGTCAACTTAATCTGACATTGTGATTTCACAGCAGGTCAGATGCAAACCTTATTAGAAATCTATAGAAGATGACACCTCAGTGACATAAAGCAGCCATTTCTCAGTAGCTAAATGGAGTGCAAAGGCAGCCCTTTCTGCATTTGAAATGCCAAAATCTGATAGGAAAATATTTAGATTAGTCATCAAAATAAAACAAATTCTCTTTCTCCACCATGACTGCAAGATATAACAACTCTTTATATTTAGCCCATCTAGATGGCAAACTGCCTACCATTGGGCAATGCTGTTCCACAGAAGACAAAATATAAGCCACTAAAATCAAAACAGTCAGGTTGTTGATGACGCAGACAGCTAAAATAAAGGAATTAACTGAAAGTACAATCGCTTTTAAAGCCATAAAGCACTCCAAAAATCAGTTTCCACCCATTGTAGAGAGTGGCAAAGGATGATAATGGATGTATGTGCCTCCTGCTGTCATTCCTTTGCAAAAGGGGGAATTCCTGAAGCAGCCCAGGAAAGGCCAACTTGTGTAAACGGGACCTGTAGGGATCTCTTCAGGCAGCAAGGGGAACAGTGGAAGGTGAGGAGGGCTGTGGAGGAGCAGGCTTTTGGTCAAAGCTTGTCCCTGCTGGCTGGACTTTAAGAGGCCACCTGAGCCAGCTGAGTCATTTCCAGGCATGAACAAAAGGCAAGCTGTGATGGTTGGAGCATTTCTGAGCTCTGTATCTAAAATCGCTGCCTTTTAATGTGCAGGGAAATTGTAATAGAAAAAGCATGTTTCTCTTGCCCAGATCGGTCTGCTCATTCTCATGCTCTATTGAGGCAGCACGGCCACATCCAGAGACACTGCTTCATGTCAGGGAAAGATCACCTCTGAGAGCCCCTGAGGCAATTCCTTTGAACTAGAGTTCAGCTTCCCTATGGTGAGGAAAAGGGACATATTTCTTACTAATGGGGAAAACTTCACTGGAACGATATGTACTTTAACTGTGTTTGAATGAGAAATGAGAAAAATCTCCCTATGGTCTTTCCCCACTGAGTCCCACATAACAAGTTTGTCCCCCTGTCCCCTCACAATTATAATCCCACCAGTAAAGGAGCTGTAGGCTCATTACCTGGCTGCATAATGAAGTATATTAGCAGGACAGACGGATAGCTGGCAGTAGAGGGTGATACAGGCTAAAATCCAAAGTGCTATGCAATATGCCCTTGGGCTTTCTCTGAAGCCTGTTGGATTTTATAAGAGGATTTTAACATTTAGAAGTTTGCCTGCTTCCAGGAGGTGTCATCGTCCACAGCATAAAGCCCCAACTGGTGTCTGGATTCGGGGTTTGTGAGCTCATGCTCAGTCATTACCCTACCAGTGAGGTTTTGAAGTTGAGTCATGCAGAGAGCAGCACCATTAGCGCAGTGGACTGTACCCGCTGTGCTACCAGTGGTCCTGGGAAGGACTGGCAGGAAACCCCACAGAGACCAACCACCCTTGGGACAGAAACTTCTCAAAACGATCCTGTAGTCCTCAGACCTCAAAGTACTATTTAAAAAAATATTTCTCTTTTTCCTTAAGTGGTTTGGCAGCTGTGCATGTTTCTTTGTCAGGAGGAGAGGAATGTCTGTGCTGCCAGGCAGCACAGGGCTGGGTACAGACCAGCCAAGGGAGCTGAATCCTGTCATCCTACACACCCCACAGTCTCTTCATTTAACATTTTCCTAGAGCGTGCAGTGATTTCCTTGTACCCTTTAAGGCACAGGAATCATCCTTAACAATCTCTTTGCTCACTACATAGTGATGTTTCACATCACTGGCGAAAAACATCCTGCTGCTGGACAATGCAGAAGATGCCTTGAACAGAGATGTATGAGGCATCCTTCTGCTGCCTACAGAGGCAAGACGTGCTCCCTTGGCAGAGCCAGCTTTCTGCACTGTATGCAACAGTCTGGTGCCTTCTGCCAGAAAGGGGTCCAACTTGCTGCACCAGCAACCATGCCCGCTGTCCAGAGTAGGAACACAGGTCTTCTCTGATGAATCACATAAAGCTCAGAGTCTACAGATCATCTCCCCAGGAGATGGCTACAAACCATTGTGAAAATAAGAAGTTAGGCAAGTGGCAAAGACAAGCTGATAGCAAAACTCATGCTATTTAATCGTGTAAAAGAGGAGGAGAGAGAAAAGCACTACCCCAGTTCGTGAGGTTGGCTGTAGAACCAGGGAAGACCCCAGCTTCTCCCTATGATCTCATGTGCTGTGCAACAGTGGCATTTCAAGGCGTGATTCATTCTTTCAGACTCCCACTGCTTAGGCAATGGGCTCTGTCGCTGTGCTGGTGTGAGGGACTAGAGGCAAAGGATTGTTTTGCTCCTCCTGCTGGAGCCTGCTCTCCCATGCTGAGGTGCATGGGTGAGGAAGAGTATTTGTGTTAAAGATGACGCCAGCATATTCTGTACCAATGAAACGGAACTGACATTTGGCACTGCCGGGGAAGCACAATGCTCCATCCATTGAGGCTACCTGTGCGTGTGTGCTGGCAACGTTAACAACAGGAAAAAAACATTGCACGCACAACAGCGCACCTTCCACCCAAAGGCTTCAGAAAGGTTTGCAAATCCTGCATTGCTGAATTAGCCTTCTCTAATTCCGCTGCAAGACAAGCGACAGCACCACTCTGCAGATAGCTTAAGTAAGCCACGTGGATGCTCACCTGTAACTCGCTGAAGCACGTCCCATTTGGGGCTGATGATAGATCTTCCCAATGCCACCGCTGTTTCTTTGTCATCATTTGACCATATGGCTTCTGAAATGTCCTTTATCTGTTACTTCAAAAGCGTTTCTCTTTGCAATGTTAACTTGAGCTGGAGGACAGGTGTTGCCCTACTTTAGCTGCCATCTGCACATAAAACCCTTCTGGGGCTTGGATCAGTTGGCTCATATGGTCAAGTGGACACACTCCACCGCTTTGTAGAGTGGCTGCAGGCTACTGCCATAGACCACCTGTGGTCCTCAATGGCCCTCCCAGAATGGAGGGCCAAGTTTCCAGATAGGGTACTCAAGTTCTCCTACAGTGCTACAAAAAGTCTTTATTGTGCATTTCAGCCTCCTACATGGCCGCAATTAGCGCTAGCTCTGGTATAGCATGAAAGTATAGCAGGGCTGGTGTGAACCGTGACGGGCTTCTGCTGCCACAGGTGCCAGACTCACTCAAGGTCAATGATATGACCATAAGTAACTCATGTTGCCTGTGGGAGGACTTTGCAAAAGTACTGCAGCCAAGAACAGGAATATCTTCGTTAAAGGTTTGTGTTACATAACTGGTTTAATACAAAAAAACCAAGACAAATCAGAAAAGGAATCAATTAAGAAAAATCACCAAAAAAAAAATAACAGAGACAATTCCTTGAAACTGTAGCTCTATAAAGCACTTTATTTAACCCAAGCCTAGAAAAATACTAAATAAAATGAGGAACTTGGTCTTGGAGCTTTAAGGAGTGTCTAAGACATTTGCCCCTCTGCCAAGAGTTTGGATGAAGCACTGAAATAAAATATCCAGGAGAAGAAAGAGAAACTGTGTTTTACTTAGGGAGTGGGGGAGTTGGAGCAATTAATCTGCCAGAGGCAATCCTCTTCTTTACAATGAGTAAGTGTTTTCTGTTCCTGAGTGGGATACAGGTGACGTGTACATTACAGCAGACAAAGATGAATTAACTGGAGTAGAAGGCAGACAATGGAGTTTATTAGGGAGGTGAGGGGTCTATTTCTTTTATCTGCAACTAATTCTCTGCTGGGCTGTAAATAATCTGTCCGGCAATTCAATGTCGTGCTACCTAATCCAAAAACAGATTAACTACTTTTACCTCTGCCTAGGGCAGTAGTGGGTGAGATGGGATTCAGTGTTGTCAGGAAGACAAGGGTATGACTCAGAGTTTGTTTTTTTCCCCCCTTTCTTTGTTTTGCTTTGTTTATGAAGTAGGTGGCTGTGTTCCAATCTGCTTGTAACGAACATGCCGATAGCAAGCTAAAAATAATTTGGGGGGAATATTTTACAATACAAGAAGTCGCTATAACAACAAAAGATATAGATATGTCACAGTAAACCCTCGCCGAACATTCAGTTGTTTATTATCTAGGAAGGCACAGGCAGCAATAAGGAACTGAATGCAGCCCTATTTTTGAAAGCATTCCATGTTTGTAAGATAGAGAATGTACTGATGTTTCTTTCTGATTTGGATCCAAAAGTTTGCATTTTCCTCTGTTTCCATTAAACCTACCACAGAATATCACTTGATAACAATATATTTCATAACTGGCCCTTTTTTGTTCAAGATCTACCACGTCATTAAAGGTTTGATGTGACTTGCAATGTCAAACTTGTATCAGGAATGAATTAAAATCATGTTGCTTTTACTTAGAAAAAGTTTAGTCTTTAGAAATATTGCAAAAATAAAAAATTCAGAAGCTCTCAGATAGTTTGGATGCCAAAGTTACACTGAAAGTCATTACGGTTCGGGCTTCTAAATCACAGCATTTCCTAAAGGCTTTAAGGGTGAAATCTGTGTCCCTACAGAGGATCTGGACAAGACTTTTTATATTCTTCAAGATCTAGCCTTAATCTTAGGACCAAATTGTGGGAGAGCAGTCATAGGGGGATGAAGGAAGTCTCCTATCAGCTGCAAATAGGTTGATCATAAGTTTTGGAGGAGACGGCTGCATCTATGCTTATAATTGCAGTTTCTCTTGGTGGAATATGTATCAAGATGCACAGTGTTTGACGGCTTTCTTTAAAGCTGCAGTCCTGCAGGAGGCTGATGTGGTGAGCCCCTCAGCTCGATTGCTTGTTTCCAGGTTTGTTGGAAGATGGACAAGAGCAAAAGCGAAATGCAATGTCTCAAACGGCAGAGAACACAACACTTCTTGGTTTGAGACTCTGATAATTGAGCCATTAAAGATTGCAGGGGTTGGCAACACCACATCTACAGGGAGCTAATTACTTGTACAATTGGTAAAATACCATGACAACAACAAAGAACATCTCATGGACAAGTACCGATGACAAACTCCTGCCCTGCAGCATGTAGTTGGAAGGGCCAGCCTGTACCCTCCCAAGTCAGTGGGGTGTCTCAAGTGAATAAGAGCAACTTAGAACCCACATTTCTGTTGTGAAGGTGATTAGAAAGGATGCAGTAAACTGTAATAAACATACAGATTAGAGATGTGTCAATCAGTGAGGACACACTGCAGCTGTACAGTCTGCGTGGTTAGATACTGCAGCAACTGCAGCACAATGGGCCCGGGGGCTTGCTGATTCACTCTTCTCTGTTCTTCATTTTGCTCCCTCATAGAGATTGTGGATTTGATCTACAAGTCTCTCCAAGGGCATCTGCTTTGGTGGTGGTGTATTCTATTTTTTTTTTCCTTTTCTCACAAATTCCCCAAAGGACTTCCACTTATTTCCCTTTCTGTGGAGCAAAAGCATCAGAGAGGCTCTAATTTGTTTGCTGGAAGCATATTTTCATGGTGAGAATGGCACATCTTCCTCTGAGACCTTTCAAAAGAGCCCCACCTTGCATAATTGCAGGATTACAGCCAAGGTCTGACTGCTGAAGAATCCTTTTTTACTCACTAAGCCAGTATCACTTACATCTTTCCCTATCTATAAAAGCCTTGATTTTTAATTCATGTAATTTTTCCATTGAGAACAAAGACTAGTTGAGGCGTCTGCTAAAATCTGTTAATATAGTTAATTGTTGGAAAAGAATTCAAAACAAATTTCCGTGGAGTAGAAGCTTTAAAGCCTTAAGCGGACCAGCAATAAAACATCCAATTTAATTTATAAGACACCTATCAAAATTCAGATAGTCTTGGTTGTGATGATTAGTTATTTGTTATTAAATTATCTTATTACTATTCTAGAAGGACAGAATTTAACATTACATTTGTCCTTTCTGGGGACAATTTCAATGGACAGGCCACTGACTGGGTAGTACGGACATCACGTGGTACACAGTGTGTGTGTGTGTATATATATATGTTTTGTTGTTTTTTGTTTGGTGTTTAGTTTGCTTTTTTTTCCCCAAGGAAATACAACACATGAGAAACAGCCCACTGGGTCAGACCAGTGATCCACCTAGCCCACTGTCTGATCTTCAGCAATGGCAGGAGATCCTATTCAGGGGAGAACGTGTGAACCTGGCCACTTTCTGTAGTTCACTCCCCTTTGAACTTCCCCAGCAATCACAGCTGTTATATTTGGGGTGCTAGAGGGTTTATACCTGTATATACCTTCTGGCATCCATCTGGATGCCAACATATTGTCCATGAAATCGTCTCATCTTTTTGAACCTGCTGACAATATCTGATTCCATGCCCTTCTGGGGCAAGAAGGTCCAGAAGTTCACCACCCTCTGTGTAAAGATGGACTTTTAAAAATACATTTTCAATGGATCTCCTACTAGACTTATTAGTTGTTTTCATCTTCAACTTCTGGTATGGTGGAGTTTTTGTGAACACCTCTGTGTTCCTGTTTTACTTGCTATCTCCACGGTTTTATAAACCTTGATCATATTCAGCCTCAGTCTTCTCTCTGATCTTTTTAGTCTCTTTTCATAAGGCAGGATCTTCATCCTCTCAGCTGTTTTAATTGCCCTTCTCTAACCTGGATACATCCTTCCTGAGATGTGGAGACCTGAGCTGTGCTTGGCTGCTCTGGGGGCATGAGGATATTATAGAGCAGCAAAACGGCACCTTCGGCCTTGATTTGAGTTCCCTTTCTGATGAGACAGAAACATGTCCTCGATGTACGATGGGACTAATAGCACAGAACTGCAGCCATTTGCCTGTCGAAACATAACAAAAGTCCCTGAAAAATCTATCAGGGGATATATCCATGCTCCTGAAGATTGAATAAGCCATTTATTCTGGTAGCTGCTGTTTTTCAAATGGGGTAAAGGGGGGGAAAAAAACAACACAAAACTTGAAAATCTGCCTGAAGCTTTTTCATAAAGTCACGTAATTTTGTTCAGCATTGTGGAAAATAACACTAACCAGGAAAGGCCCAAACTCTGAATCAATGAAAAATTGCTAGGCGCAATTTGAAATGAGGAATTTCTAAGTCTCAAAGACTTGGACTTTAGCCACCTTCCTGCAGCTCTCTTTCCTTTTTCTTGCCCCTCTGGGCAGCATAAGGGATGAAGAGAATGAAAGAAGCCAATGTGACTGGGGCTCCTATTTGTGGACACCAGCTGAGCATCTGCTTTGAATTAATATCAACTTATTTTTCTTCTTAAAATGATCCTCCAAAAAGGTAGCGGCCAGAAGCAGGACTCGTGGCAATCCTGCTCCACTGAAAACCTGACTTGTGAGCCTCAGGAGAGGGAGAGTTGGTCAAAACTGGGAGATGGAAAGCTATTGCAGAAACCACACAGTTTTCTTGGCCCTCTCTGATGGATTTTTCCACTGAAGAAGGATGCTTTGGCTTAGCAGCAGTAACTTGAGGTTCTATATGCCCAGCAAAGAGCTCTCTGCACCAGGCTTCCTGTGAAACCCACAGAAGGAGAAGCTGATCTGTTCCACACAGGCACAGGGGAGGGAAAGCTTGATAGGGCAGAAACATGGCCGACTGTTACAAGAAACATCAGGTCAGAGGCCCATGCGTTGCCTGTTCAGCATTGCATTTCAACCATGTTGCTAAGTAAACTTCCTGCAACTTCAGCTGCATGGCTGGACCTGCACGGACTCATTTTCCTCTGGTCTCTCCTTAATGCAGATCCCTCCTCCCTCTCCCCTGCCCCGCAGTGTGATGAGCTCTCATGGTCTCCCCAGCTCAGGCAGAGCAGGCACAGCCAGTCAAGGGTGCGAGGTGCTGTTTGTGCTTTTGAAGTCGTGCGGAGGAGGAGGCTTGGCTGAGCTATTTCAGGGGGTGCCGTGTGTTCGCTGCTCCGCTGTCTCTCTTGCCACGGTGATGAGCAGGACTGGCTCAGCCAGCCTGTGAAGGCACCTGAAGGCAAGCGTGGTGCCTGCTCCTCACTCCTCCACACTACTTCTAAGGACAGAGTGGGAGCGAGTTACAGCAAGACAAGCCTCTTGCCTCACAGGCCCACGGTCTGTAAGACTGGAAGGGCATTAGCATTTTGCACCCATGCACAAAACCCCTTTGCAGAGAACACAGGCAGGGGATGGGCTACCTACAGGAGTCAGAATCCTTGCCTTCTGCAGCTACTCCCTGTGAAGCCTTGTTTGGTCCTGCCTGAGCCTTTTTATCCTGCTTCTTCTTAGTGAGGCTCCCAGCCGTCCTCCCTCTGCTTAGTCCTATCTCCACCCTCTGGGAATACCTTCATTCTCAAGGCAGCGCCACCTTTAGGGCCACAGTTTCAAGGTTATCAGCTGCTTCATGCATCATGTGTCAAACACCCTGACTGAATTGTTCTTTTCTGATGCTGACGGCTCCAACAAAATAAATATTTAATAGCTTGTGGTGGTGGGAACTCTTCAAAAATCGTTGTCCTTGTTAACCTTCCTCCGAGAAAATGAAAAATCTGCCAGTTCAAGGATACTGGCAAACTCTGCAAGCTCTGGGCTTGCATGCCAGTGCTGGGGCATGGTGCATATAATCACACATGTCCTGCTTTTTGCCCATCTATGGGGCTAATCTGAGCACTTCCACTTTGCAACCTCCTTACATATATGCGGACTAGCTCTTACAGTCCAGGTTTTACCTCCCAGGTGTATATAATGCCTCTGTCTTGTTTGCTACAGCTATGGAATTTGCAAGTGTTCAAATGACCTTTCTCCACTGGATGGATAGATGGGTGGAGTTCCTGCTGGATTGGGCTCTGCATGGCAGTTTGCTAGAGACCAATGTACGTGATACTCCATACATCAGTCATTCACAGTAAGAATGTGCATCAACAACATGAAAGTCCTCTGGCTTTGGAGAGTGACCATCAGGTTATACAAGGAAAATAGGAATTGTATAGGTGTTTTAATTCTGCAGAGTTATATGTGTCTCAAAGCTTCTCGTATTTCACTTTCCTGAGAGGTCCCCATTGCTCATAAAGTACTGGATACAACTTTCAGAGCAAGGGTATCTTTGTTTTCATTTTGGCCAGGAAGCATCAGCCCTTGGCAATTTAACCTTTGTGTTCGATGACTGTACTGTATTTCCATACGCAGATCTGTCTCTTGATGCTTTTCTGACTCTTGATGGCTGGCTGGTCAAAGGCATTCCCACATTTCCCTTAGATGTTTGTAAACACATGTAAATATACTTTAGCCAAATCTGGTCTGTCTCATCATCTCATCCAGTGTCTTCTTTCTATAATTATCTACAGAGAACGATGCAAGTTTGCAATACCACTTTGAGATGTGTATGGGCCTTGCACTGCATGGGGATGCGAGAAGAGGGTCAGCACCTTTGAAGCCTGCAGGCAGCTGAAGGGAGACAGCCACATGAAAAAGAAATCATATGAAGACCATACAATGTATGAAAAAGCAACCAGTAATGTTGGACCGAAGGACTGGAAATTAGCTTTCCAGAAAAAACAGTGAAGAGAACCAGGCAGAAATTGAACTCAAACCTCAGTTTTTCATATTTAAAATCAACTCATTAGTTCCGAGCTTTTCAACCCAGCACTTAATCAAAGGAAGAGTCTTTTTGCATCCTCTCTTTTCCTATTCAAGTTGAGCACTACAGCTTGACCACAAACTCGTGCTGTCACAGTGATTTACCTTTCTGGCATTAGTTATAGCCTTTGCTCCATTTCCAGCTCACTGGGTGGTTAGTTTAGCCTTCTGGCATTTAGGGAAAAAGTCCAGTGAATAAAAGTTTCAGCAGTGGCAAACCCAAACATTGGAAAAAAAAAAAAAGAAAAAAAAAAAAAAAAAAGAGGGGAGACTCCGGAAAGGGAGGGGAATTATCTGCATTTGATTTCTGCATATGAGCTTTTAGAATTCATGCTACCTAGTCTATCCTCACAGTTCTGAGGGCAAAGAATACAAATTTTATGTTTAACCCAACTGAAACCACATGACTCCAGAGCTCACCTGAAAATGACAACGCAAAACAAACCAGCAGTGGATGTTTTCTCTCTAATCCTCACCTTCCTTCCCAAAGTCTGTAACAAGTTTACCTGTTGCTTGTAGATGCCCATAACTACCTCCTCACACAGTAACTACACAAAACAGTGTCGTGTGGGAGCACTAGTGAGGCACTGCAAACAGCACTTAATCCTTGGGGTTTTTTTGTGACAGCCTCTAGCACTGAATTCCTGACAGGAGATGAACAACTAGTGAACAACCTTTGCACAGCTGAGCAACAGTGATCTGAAAATGGTCTGGGCATCTCAATGCCTGATTTTCCAGGTGACTAAGCAAACAGGAGCAGCTAAGCCTGCCCCAAAAGCCCTGGCGAGAGATGCTGCCCCGGCTGCTTGCTGCCAGATCCTCGTAGAGAGAGCAGCAGTAACTGCCGTGGCTGAGGCTGAGAGCTGGAAGCAGCTCACCCCAGAGTCCCCAGGAGTCTGCGTTGCACAGGGACGCATCTGGTTGGCCCTGAGGCCAACAAAGCTGTAAAAGTGCTGGATTTCGGGGCCTATCCTTAGAGAGCGAGCAGATCGATTGTTGTAGCGTACAAACATATAATTGCTCTCTAGTGGGCTGTGGACAGCAGTAGAGCCAGGAGCGTGCAGATGTGATTACAAATATTGTCTGCATGGGCAGCTTAATTTACTCACAAACACTACTGTGCCTTTATATTGAATCCCTGTTTTAAGGTCACCAGAGCATGTTAAGCTTGAGCTCTGTCCTGCTGGCATGTGGGGCAGTGCTGCTGCTTCCTCTATTTCCTGGGGCTCCTGTGTGCCATAGGGACAGCAAAAAGGAGTCGAGTACTGAGCTGGTGTGTTCTTGCTAATGCCCATCCAAGAGTTAAACAAAGCCAAATTTATTCCACCAGCATCTGTTTGCTCAGTCTTATAAATTATCTGAAACTCCTAATTTGCTTCCAGAGGCTTTCCCAGAGACCTGCTGCACTTTGCAGTCCACCTTTCTCTAGCTCGTTACTTTTCGCTACAGCCTTCTTTATCCTTCCCTAGCAACTGTTTTCATTTTATACACATTTTGAAAAAGTGAATCTTAGCTGCTTTCAAAACCTTCTTCACACAGACAGACTCCTGATGGCAAAAAGAAGTGTCTTACTCATTCTCATAATCATGAAAAGCCACAGAGGGGTCTGAGAGAAGCAGAGTTTGCTCACTGAGGGTGTCATATCTGCTGCAGCATTTGCATGGTGTCTATGATTTTGGAAGATGCAATGCATGGAATAAGCAATAGGAAGGAATGATGTAGTTTTTGTAGACTTAATCAAAAATAGTCTGCAGAATTGATTACTTAAATGGTTAGGCAAGCTGACACAATTTAACATCTGTGGATTTTTTTTTCCCTGCATCTTAGCAGAGATAGCAGTGATTGGCCAGGCTTGCCACAGCCATGTGCGTGTCAACTGAATGCAGAACAGTTGTTAGCTCTAGATATTTGCTGAGGATAGGCTTTCTGAGCCATAGCAAAATGATGCTGACACAAATGTAGTATGCATGAGAGAGATGTTCGTTCAAAGGATAGGGCATCATAGTGCACATATCCAGGGACTTGGCATGGACTTGTTTCTTTAACTCAGCAAGTCACTGGTCTTTTGCTCCTTTTGTTATAGAGCTTTGGGGGTCTCTGCTATCTACCCACGAAGTGCTTGATTACAAAACAGTTCCCTTGATTGCCCTTTCCACAGGCAGGCATTGGCCTTTTTCCAAAGGCATATTGTATTTTCATTGATCACACTGCTGACTATATGACCTTGTCATTAGGAAAACATGGAACATAAAATATGAGTTACTTGGACTCCTTCTTCTAGTATTATTTATTGTTTTATTTTTTGATCTCTGAAAGAGATTGCAGAGCCAGCAGGAGGTCTGTTTGAGACCTGCTGACATCATGGAATTTGTGGTACTTTAATTATCTAAATGATTTAAACAAAAGAAGTTAACAAGTGAGTAGCGTATGATTGATTGTTAGCTGTAAACTGCAAAAATGAATCTGGCAGCTGGAATGGTTGCATGAAACTCTGGAGATTGCTCATCCAACACCCTGGCTAGGGCATCAGATGGGATGTGCTGCATGTAAATAAAGCTGGGAGCATTCACAGAAGATTGTTTCTGCACTCACAAGCGCCCTTTTTTCTCTGTTACTTTGCTGTAATGAACTTCTCAGTCATTATGGCAGGCATCCTTATCATCCCTCAGGTCAGTGTCCAGCCAGTGATAGTAATGCTTCTGGGACTGGGAAAGCAAGATCAATATAAGATCATGGGGGAATTGGGATGGAGGGAGATCTGAAGATTGCACAAAGCCAAGAGTCACAGAGTAGAAACAACACCCTGAGAATTAGTAATTCCCAACAAAACGGTGATAGGCCCGGAGCTGTAAGATCTAGGACTTGTTGCCTATCTGTTGTTAGCAGAATGTCTGTAATAATACAGGAGAGCTGGGTAAATTCGTGATTCCTGCATTGCTCTTCCCCTTATCCTCTTGAGTGTTTACAATTTTGTATTCACTTAACATGCACACTGATGCATGTCTGCATCAGCCAGTCTGCACATACAAAAAACACAGAGGGCAGTGCTTTTTCCCACAGCACATGTTTGTGAGTTCTGGTTTGCCCTGAATGCTGGAAGAATATGCATAATAAAAACAAAAGGAAAACAACAAACCAATCCCCCAAAACCAAAATCAATGAAAAGCAACTTCTGGGCTATATTTGTGGGAGAAAGGTCTGTCAATGGTGGTTCAGTGGATGCAGGTACAGCAAAGCTCAAGAAGTCTTTAAGCTGCAGCTTGCTAGGAAGTATCCTGGGGACAGAATAACCCTGTGCTTGCCCTTCGCTAAGCACCCCTTACTGGTTGTGAGAGAGTGGCCTTTTCTGGCGCCCCGTCTGCCCACTCTCACCTTCTTAGGTCTTTATCCTGAAGGTGGAAGGAAAGCTTGGGTCATGAGAACACTTTTTCCCCTTTCACCTCACTACTAGCCGGCTCTTAGGAGCCAAGCCAGGGAGTGTTAGGAAGCACTCTTTGTCAGGAAACATAAAACCAAATGTAGCTATGTAGTTTGCAGCTTTCAGTAAAGCACTCTTCTTACTTGAAAGTGTGTTTAAGGAAAGGCACATAGAGCTAATTACTTGAGATCCTGCAGTGATTTTCCTCACACTTGGGATATGCAAAGCATTCTACCAAAAAATCACAAAAAACTGCTGTAATACAGCAACTGCAACAATACCTGGTGACAGGAGTCAATCTCAGGACTTGTGTATTTTTTTGCATGCAAAAAGATGCTTGTTAAAGTGTGCAGTGCTGCCAGTACATGTGACTTTTAATTCATCTTGCAATACTGAGGATTTTCATTTGCCAGAATTGCTACAATGGGCTTCTTAGGAGAACCTGTTTTCTAAAAATAGAAACTAATGGGTGGTCAGGAAAACGTGGTCAGGAAAACTGAATCAGAGGAGGAGATGGGGAAGAGAATCTGAAGCTGACTTGGCAAAGACAGGAAGTATTAGGAGCTAGGAAGACAAGAAGCCAAGATACAGAGGCAGAGTTCCCGTTGTTTAGGAGAGGCAATGGGATGACTCACAAAATGATACAAGGTGCCCTAACTGGGAAACTGGGTGTGAGCCAGAACACGGGGGTGAAGATGACAACAGGAACACACATCAATTCAGAGGGAAATCTGGGCAAGGAGATGGAGAGGAGGAAGAACATGGACAGTTTGGAAAGAAGCAATAGAGGGAAAAAAAAATGGGTGTAGAATATTTTCTGTAAGGAATCACCTTCCTCCAAGAAAGCCAAGATTTCTGTACCTTTGCATCACTCCACATTGCAAGGGTGAGGCATTAGTATTGCAGTCAGTTATTTTCTTGGTCTGCGTAAGGGACCTGACTGTCCCAGATGATGTGTATCAGCTGGATGTTACAACATGGAATTTCTACTTTTATAATCCAAATAACTACTTACTGCGCTTTCTCTGTCCTCACTGAAAGGATTTCAAAGCCAGGCCTTCAAAAGTTGGAAATGCCAGGGTTAATGCTGTATGTGTGTGCTAAAGGACCACTGCTAATTTTATGATGACATGGCACTCCACAGGACCCTTGTCTCACCCAGTGCACAAGATGGATGGTGCTCACTTAATGAGCAGCTGCTCAGTAGTTTTTCCCTTTGCAGTTTGGAGTGTGTCTCCATGCCTTATTGACTGCACACTATCCATGTTGAAGGCAATTACCTTCCTCGTGAGTTTTTCTGTGCCGCTTATTGCTATAGTAACTGTGTCTCAGAAGGACTATCTCATCTGTTTTCTCTCTTCCCCTCGGAGATGCAGGGCACTACCTATGTCTCGTGAACACAGAGCTGTTTCATGAATGCAGAGCTGAGGAATGGGGAGCCGAAGCTGAAGGGAAGGCATTGATTTCAAGTGTCCTTATTGGAGTAGGACTTCACGTTTCACAGCACTCGGTGACTCGCAGCTCTCTGCACGCCCTAGCTCCAGCTTGCTTTGCCTTTCGTTCTTCAGTACCTCCTGCAATGTCAAAGCCTCAAGTCAGGCACTTGGAAAATAACAAACGTGTAACTACAGACCATCTCTGAGAAGTTTGAATGACTTCACTAACATCACATACAAAAACGGTATCACAGATTGGGACTGTTTGGTATCTATTTGTGCAGCTTGATGCTCACCTGCCTCTAAGCATGACACCAGCCAGTCCCTCACCTCATTCATCGTGTACTGTGTGTTCTAGGTGCATTGCCATGGATTACAGAGGCAACAAAAGCATCAGTTAGTACAGCAGTACAGTGAACTGAGAAGAAGCAATGCTGAGTAAATGTTGCAAACATTGCAGAACAAGCCAGTTAGGCATATGCATTACCGGTGTAATTATTCTTCTTTCTTGCTTTTCCTCTATTATGTGTTTTAATTCTTTCTATATTAAACCTGTCGGGGTCAAGACTGTAATTTTCTGTATTTGCAAAGCACCTTGCATATGCTTGAAATGATTCAAACAGCCTGTGAGATAGGTAAATACCATCATTTCAGATAAGGGGAAAACTAAAGCATGGGGCCTAAGTTATGAAAATAAAAATCATAATGATCACACATTTCTTATTTATACAAGAAAAGAGGCCACCTGTGAGTGCACAATCCTGTGCCTGTGGCAGGCTGGGCACAGAGCTGAACACAGGAATGGGCTATTTGGTCACTGATGTGTAGAGGGTGTAAATAATTTAGAGCCTACCTATTTTGGAGGGTGTAGATATATGTGAGTCACTCGAAGTAACATAAGAGGTCCATCAATCTTATAAACTAATCAGTATAACAAAGGAAAAATATGTTTCCCTAAAATAGCAAGCAAATAAGTCATATGAGAGATAATACTTCAAAATTTGCTGAGTTCCAATAAGCACCAATCTTTCTCACTTAATTAGCCTCCTTAGGGAGCTCCTTTGCAGGTGGTTTTCATTACTTTCAGCAGAAGTTTAGCAATTTCTCTTCATATTGCTTTTTCTCAGGACAAACCTCTGCTTTCCAGCTGGGGAGAGTTTTGTTTCTAAATTGTTTCTCTTTTTATCCCTCCCAGATCGTTGGAGTGAAAAGCACTTTCTCCTCCCTGATCCTCACCGTGTATTTTCCTGAACGAGGGAAAAACAAACCAAAGGGGAACTGGGGAAACCGTGCCTGAAACAGCAGCAGGCCTGAAATCTCATCTATCTGGATACTTAGCACGAGGACAAATCAGTGAAGGAAGGGATTTTTTGTCATTAGTAATAGCACAGTCCTGGCCAGATGCAAGGGGGAGAATAAGAGTCTCTCAGAAGGCTTGACTAACCCCCTGGAAGATTATATTAAGCTGTTTTCAAGGGCTTATGTCTTATTTTAGCATGTCACACACAGCTGCCCCCTACTCACACAACTCAGGGTGGGTCAGATTACTTCCCATGCCAAAATAGGAGGGACCTATTGGCTACAGAAAATATTTGGGAATGTAGTTATGCAGAGCAGTCAGTCACAGGCTTTCTGTGGGGTGGTTCTTCAGTTCATGGAGCAATCCAACTCTATGGTTGGCACTGGGTTTTGTTATTCCATCCTTGGCTTTAGGGTGGGTCTCAGACACCTATTTTGTGCATCCATCCCCCCTCCTCCCAGTTTGTTTGGGGCTTGAAAACTTAGAGTGAGATTTGCCGTAAGGAAGAGTTAAAGAGTATTTTCCATTGACTTAGCTGGAAACTGGCTGCCTCTGAAAATGCTATTCCATGCTCTGTGTTTCTAGGCCTGCTGAATGAGTGACCTCTAGAAACTATGGGGCCTGAAACTGCAAAAATATTCATGGTAAATTCAAAATACAAACATAATCCCAGCTCTGTAGCTTGAGAGCTTCTCTGAGATCCTTCCCAAGGCAGGTGGAATTCTGATGGGAGTCATGAAGGACTACTGATGTGGGTGAGTGTGAAACAGATTAAATAACTGCAGGCTTACAGTTAACAGTATTAATTTTCTTTCCTGGCAAGGACAACGGCAGAAGGTCTGTTAGTGAATTCCCCCCGGGATCCACGGCAGAAGGTATCTAAGAGGTGGGGTTTAGTAGCTTTATCTGCAGGCACTCCTCAGTTTTTTACCACACTGATATTCCGTGAGGGGTGATTTGTGAGTACTACTAGCAGCCTAACTCTGACCTCAGAGCAGGGCTTTGCACTTCCATTCCTTTCCTAGCCAGAAATATCTCCTAGCCCATTGACTAATTAGGTCATTTTAATTTACAGAAACATTAGGCTCTGATTTTTAAATCTAGCATTGAAATGCTGCCACTGAAATGGTCTTGCCTCCACCTCCAAGTTTGCTTCTGCCAAAGTTAAGTGTGACATAAATCAGTGGATCTCTGACTAGCTGCCTCTCAGCAGTTGCTGTAATGTCTACGTAGCGGTGTGTGGGAGCAGACAAGAGAAGATATGTGCCTGGGCTGGGAACAGAAACTGAGAGGGTTGATGTGTCCTTTTTTGCCTGGTCCCTGAGCTGGACAGGCACAGAGGTCGCTCCTCTTAGCTGTGGGTGGCTGGTCTTCCCTCGCCTGGCCAGCCCAGAGGGAACAGAGGTGCCCAGATCTGCTGGGGCCCCATGTCCCCTTTCCAGGCAGATCACACGCTGTTCAGGTGTCTCCCATGTACCATCTTGGGTGTAGCCTGTCAAAAAGCCTCCTGTTTAGTGTGTACTGCTGTATGTTGTATCTCTCTTGTGGTTGCTGTGCTGGCTGAGAGCTCTCAAAGCCAGAAGAAAATGTTGCAAGTAGCTTACATCCACTTTTTTTTTAACTCAGGATGTACATCTCTATTGCAGTGGAAAGAAATGATAAGTATAGTTTAGTACTTACCCTTCTTTGCCTGCTCGGGATGACACTTTGCAGCCTAAAGGTAAAGATACACCCCTACTGTAAAGAGAAAGATGCAGATCTAAAGATACAAACTAAGCTGGTAAATACTTGATAGCCACTTTGAAGAGTGTATGCACAAACACTGTGCATACACACACAGAGGTGGAGATGCCCTGAGGAGCAGCTGCTGGGAGCTTTTTGTTGGGTACACCTGTTTGCAGAAGTTCATCCCAGCTGGGACCTGGCCCAGCACTGATTTAAAGTTCTCCCCACTCCCTCAGGAAGTCAGATGGAACTAGGAATTAAACTCTGGTCTTAATTCCTTAGCTATTCTGGTCTTAGTCAGACTTAGTTTTGTCCACACTGTTACAACAGATTTGTTGCTACAATCCCTTCTGGTTATTACAGGTCTCTTAAAAAGATAGATGTAGGCAACATTCAGGAAATTTCTGTATGGTATTTTCTAGGTCATCTTATGATGTTGGTAAGTACAGTGGGGAAATAAACACTGGATCTCTCTTTGGCATTAGTTGTTCATTGTACAAGTAATTTAAAGAACTGATACAATATATGTATGTATGTTCACATGTGTTTTTATGCACACATGTTAAATATATTAAGTTAATCAGTTACAGAGCGGCAAGATTCACTTTATTTTTCAAGATCTGCTTTATGGGATTTATTTAGGATTGTAGCAGCAGCCACTCTACAGCAGCTAGCTTCCAGTGCAGCCAAATGAGTCATTTCCACCTACACTAACACACGTCAAAATGGTTCCTACTGTGTATCTACCTATTAGAAATAAACAGAAAATAACTATATTTGTCTTGAGTTCTGCAGCTTCTTTTACCTGAGAGTCTTAAAGCAGTGTAGGAATGGAGCCCTTCCAGCCCTGCTGTGGTAGTAAGGTGTATTCTATTCATTGAGGCCTACCATATATATTTTTAGGTGGGGAAACTGAGGCACAAAATGGTTCATTTGCCTAATGACACACAGCGGCTCTACAAATAGAGTAAAGCCAGACACTGCCAGCTCTCATAGATCTGCTGCCTACCCACTGGACAATACTGCCATTAAATCCCAGAAAAGTTTCTTTTTTTTTTTTGCTTTATTTCTAGCTGGAAATGATGGAGATTTTTTCGTTTCTGTTGCTTAGCTACCCCCTGACCTTTGGATAGTGTTTCTCATTGGCTGGGTGAGTGCATTTCCCTCCAGCTGCCTTCATGCAGACATGTCTCAGACCTCCCCCTCTGGCAGGGTTTCATCAGCTGCCCTACTTCGACCATGTGTTTCTTTTCCCATCTTGCTGAAAGAAATTTTGTTATTTTGCCTCTAGCATATATCAAGCAATGCTGGAAAGAATGCAGAAAAGGCCTTCAAGACTGAAGTCAATTTTATCAATTCATTGCATTACTTAACAACATACAATTAATTAAAACTAATCCATTAATTACTGTGATTCTGCTCTGCTGGACTTTTCCATAACCTGCAGATCAGTGGGATTTCCTGTTCAAATCAGCTAAAACTAGAACAGTTAAAACTCTGAACAAACAGGGATCTGAACTTGGCAACCTGAACATGCATTCACTTGACACAGGACCTCACTACTACTAAAAACATCTTACTAATAAAAACTTACATGAGAAGTCTAATTGATATAGCGGGCTTTAAATCTGTAATTAAGATGTTTGGGAGTGAAACTTTTGGTCTAATGGTAGAGCAGCATTTCATACTACTACGTCTAAGGTTTGACTCCTGAAACAGACAGCTAGAATAATCAGAGATGACTTTTTTTTTTTTTTTAACTATCAGCTTTTACTAGTCACATTACATAGAATAAAAGTGTGTTCATTCTTGTCAGAAAATGTTTTGCCAGTAGTCACATTTACTGGAGATGGAGAAGCAAAGGATTGGAACAGAAGACACAAAGGAAAGAGAAGAAACATGCCTTCTTGAATTGTTTAATCACAGAGGATGAATTCAAATGGACTGCATAAAATCTAGAGTCCTGTGCTAGGCATCAGTGTCCTACATACAACCCAAGGACAGAGTTAACTTTCTTTTCTAACGGCACTTGAACAAACTGTGGAGGTTCCTGTGTTCAGCCTTTGATGAACCAGCCATGACCCAGCTGGGAAATGGTAAGGATACATCAGCCTTAAATCCAGCTCCTTGGGAGTCTTCTGGGAAGCACACTCATCTGTTTGAGATCCATTATGTACAGCCTCCTCTTAAAGAGCAGAGAAGGGGTCTTTTCATTTTCATATTTCACCCTTTTCATTCTCCAAACTGCCAGAAGGTGAGGTGGGCTATCTCCTTTCCCCTGTCAATGCACACTGCTCTGGAGAGGACCTCCCAAGAGCACTCAGCTCCTGGGGTCAATTCTCACTCCAGTCATTATTGCTCAAAACTCTGTCTCTGACCTCTCAGGAAAGTATCCTTGCTGCCAGGGTATTCAGTATTTATCAGAAGTAGCTCACTTGTGAGAGATGGAGATTCATTCACCGGAATCTGTACAAACAGCTGAGATCTTCAGACGGAAGGTACTGCAGAACGGCAAATTATTGTATTTAATCATAGAGCTCTTGAGACTTTGCCCTCTGAAGCCTAGAGGCATTCGTTAGCAACATCGTCATGTAAAGCTGAGCTCTTAGTAGAACATAATGAAGATACCCTCAGGATGAGGGGAAAAAAGAACCACCACATTTCCTCCCATGGGAGAGAGCATAAGAACTAGATGTACAATCCTAACAGATATATTCCTTCAGGAGAGATGAATTTGTGTATTTCTTCCAGCACTAAAATAAATTCGCCAGAAATTTTAAGACAACCTTGTGCTGATTAAGCTTTCAGGATGTTTTCCTCTTTGTAAGAAAGTGCATCCTGTCTCCCTAATGGAGTAGGCCAAAATCTCATCTGCAAGCATCCCTAAACACCAAGAAAGTTCAGGTCATTTAAATTCCGGCTCCCATGCTAACATCCATCCCGTGGCAGGAATGCGAAGCTGGAAAGCTTTCTTCACGAGGATCTGCTTCCCACCTTTGAACCTAGGGTCCCCCAGGACCCAACATACTTGCAAACCTATCTGGTGACAAAAAGGGGCTGGTTACTACAGCAGAATCTTATAGCTGTGGTGCACCAGGGGACGAAGAAGGTACCCACAGGCACAGGCTGTGCTCTAACCTACTTGGGCCAGAAGCCAAGCAGATGGGCAGGGAGCTAGAAGCAATCAGCAGTGCAGGAATGAGAACTAGTCTCACTTTTTTTTGTGTGTACAATTGAAAAATGTGGATTTGAAAGCAATTTGCTGCAAAAAGCAAAGTAACTACAGAAGGTGTATATACCTAGGGTGCTGTTAGAAGGGCAGGCACAGCATGGACAAGCACAGCAAGTGCTGGTAGCAGAGTAGCTGTAACAGTATGGACTTCAGCTGGTGACATAAACCTGCAAGTTATTTTCTTCTTCCTTAATGGTCGTCACCCACCCACTCATCCAAACAAAAGAAAAAGGCCGGAAAAGACTGTCCGTTGCAGCATGTTTGCAAATTCTCTTCTTATCACCCATCTTCACTTCTGTAAACAATTTCTGCACATTATTAACATCTAAAATACTGTACACATGGAAAAATCATAACTAAAATGTACTAGTCAGGGAACCGGTCCCAAGGACACATAAATATCAATAACTCCTTTGAAGTTTTAGGATCAGCTGGATAAAAAAAATCATTGGAGTGGCTACGAGCTTTCTCCCGGAAGGAAATTAGCTAGGCCAATGAGGGAGGCTTTGTCCAATTCTTGACCTTGAGGGGATTCTGGAAAGCAGTGTATTTATCTAGGATTATTTGAGGGGCCTGGCAAACTGAACAGTCAAGGTCTTAGTCATCTCTGTGTGGGAATGGTGTATGCTCTCTGTAGCAACCTTGAAATGAAAAGCCTGCCCGCTCATTTGCAGAGCAATGGGACTGTGAGCTGATCCAAAATGGAGGCACTGCTCAGCCTGCTCTAGATTCATATTTCACTTCTCTCTCCGTTCTTTCATTTTTTTTATTAACCTACAATAACTCATCTGGTCTGGAAGTACATGTTTTTCCCTTTGCATTTGGAAATCATTACCCTGAGAGCCCTACTTTCAGCGCTGAGCTACATAAGCTGATGCGTGTTACAGACTATTAAAAGTTCAGGAAATTATTGAGTTCATGGATACCTGTAGGCACATTGTCTAAACAGGTAGATGAATGGCCAGTCTCTTCACTTGATCTGTTTAGGTGGATATGTAGTGAGTTAAGTGAGGACCGGTATCCAGGGAGCAGCAGGCAGTGTGCTGATGGCAGGTCTGAGCTCCCCAACGCTGCTCTCCAGAGTTCTTCCTCAACTGTGATGTTTCTGACACCCTGCTTTAGAACTCATCAATATGCAGGTTTTCCAGCAATAGGAAAATTATTTTGGCGGTGTTAAAGTGCACATGCGACTGTATGTTATATTTAAACTCTGGCTTGCCTGGCAATTTCTTTCATGGCTCTTTGCAAGGATTTTTTTTTTTTTTTGAGTTAACGGCACAAGACTTCCCTTAATTATTTTTTATTCCTTAAAGTTAAATGCCATGGCTATGTAATTAGTAATATGGAGAAGGTGTGTGTTTACTAATCCAACACATCCTGCACCTGCTGGAATGCATTCCAGAACGCAAAGAAGCAAAGGGGTTTCTGCCTCTCCTCACCAGCAGCTTTTCTTTCTTTCCTTTTTTCTTTTTTTTTTCCGAGTTGGTAGAAGTAAAGTAATGGCTCCTGTGATGCCTCTGACACAGGATGATTTATCACAGCTGTGTAAGGATTAGCTGAGTGGGTGGGTATGGGTGTTAAAAAGGGGATGCGGAAGTCTGGATTCCCAACTATAAGCTCGGCAGGGTTAACTTGCTTGGTCCTTTGTTCTTGTTAGACAAATAAAATGGGTTTCCTCTGAGTGGGTGGTAGAAGGGTGTATTTTGGATGAAACCTCAAACATGAGGTTCTGTGTGGATGTTTAAATTCTCTCTGGCGTGTTGTGTGAGTGGAGGGATGGGCAAGGGGAGGAGCAGAGCTGTGTGGTTGCAGGAAGCAGTCTAGCCTGCCTGCTGGAAGCAGCTTTGGAGACAGCCCACCAGGCAAATATTTGACTGCTGAGAAACCCAGGACAGCATGTTATGTCCTTGTACAGTGAAAACAGAGTTGAGTCGTTCTGTGGGCTCCATCCTGCCTTTCTGTATGTAAGCAGGGAGGTTAGGGAGAAGATGCCTGCAATTTTCTATGCTCTACAGCTCACCCACAGTATGACCAGCTGGTGCTGTTATTAAATATCCTGCTGTTGAAGAGGTGGTAGCTGAGCCCTCTCCATTGCTCAGGAGGGGTTGTTCAGGTTCTGATCATGCTGTTTTCCTCCTGGCACACAGCAACAAGGACTGGGGATCCCTTGTACTGCTCCTTCCTGGACCAGACCGAAGGAAGATGGCTGTGTCTACTGCCCTCAGGCCTCTAAACCATCCTGTGTGGCTGAGACAGTAAAGAAAGTTTCTAGGAACCTCAGCTTGACTACCACAGTTCTACCCTCCCCATTGCTCTAGGCAATAGGAATGGGATTAGGGTAATGAGAACAGTGGTCTGGGAACAAGGACTAGAGCTTAGTCTGTCAGTTTGTGAGATAGTTTCTGTGCAGAAAAAATTGTTTGAAAAAAGGTAACAAGGAGAAATGTGATAAAAATATCAACAATGTGCAAATTCTCCTGCACTGCAAGAAGTGTATGTGTGTGTGGGGAGAACACACCCACAGAAGGAAGAAAATACAACTCAGAGAACTGAAGTGGATAGATCGTAAAAGCAATGTAATCAATATCTAATAATCAAGAACAAAGAAACCAAGTAATGATTAACTTTTTAGCAGTATGTAATTGAAGGCTGATCCTTCAAGTGAAAGGAAGTCTGAGCAGAATTCTACTTTCTAACCTTCGTATGTGGGAACTGGAGCCAGAGCTAAATGTAAACCAGTAATTTCTGATATTTATGTTTTTTCCTGAGTGCTCATACAGTGAAAAAAAAAAAAAAAAGCCCTCCGAAATGGCTACCATGCTTTTACAGCCTCTGTAAAGCTTCTTCTCGTTCCCTGTTCCCAGGTGGTGCTTTATTTAAAGGAACGGGTGACCTCTACAATCCCACCAAGGTCGTGGAAACCTCCACAGCCTGCTCATGAGGAGCAGTTTTGGGCTGGCATCACAGCAGAGCTTAGGCAGGTCGTTGCTCTGTGCTCAGAGAATATGAGTTTTATTTCTACACTCTCCTCTCCTCAAGGGTCTCAAGAAAGGGTCTCAAGCCTGCTTGTCTTACTGAGAGCTGGTGGTTGAGTCAAACTCACCAGAAGGATACATGTGAGTCACTGTATTGTCAAGTGAGTTACAGTCACAAATGCTTTATCCCAATTACAAATGAAAGAGCAACAATTGATTCCATTGCTCTTCATCCTTAACTGTCTGGTAGATTTTGTTATAGAGCATATCTGGGAAGAAGAGATACACAGGTAAAAGAGCAGTTTAATGATCGTAGCAAGCAGGGGAGGGTCTGATCTTCCAAACTCGTTACCAGATGCAGTGCTTCTCTGCTTTGTACTGTCGAGGCTTCCTCTTGCAATGGAAACAAGCACATGAAGAGTTAGACATTTCCTGTGGCTTTTCTAAAACGTGCATCTGTATCTATTGAATCTTTGGAGTGTTAAAAAATCGATGCTAAGCCAACTTCCACAGCCTTTCCCAGCAACATCAAATTAGCAGAAGGCATGGTGCCATAATTTCCCATAGCTGTGTATACTGTTACAAATACAAAGCCTACTCAGCATTAATAACCGACCAAATTATAAAATATCTGAATCTCTCACACATTTTTTAACACATAGGTTACATTCTTTTGGCTAGTCCCTTTAAAAGCTAGGCTTTTAAAGCAAGGCCGTAGCGTAAGATGAGTGATGATCACTTCTCACTGCACTTGCAATTACTTCACCAATTCCTCTCCAAATGTGTAACATACTAATATGTGAAGATTACATTCAACAGTGAGACAGACTGAATGCTGCAAGGGAAGTAATTACTTTTGAATATAATTTTGCAGTCATTATGAAGTCTCTGTTAAATGAATTTATGAATGTTATCAGTGCTGACGTAAGCACATCTGTTACCAACTTTATCTAACTACATGCAAACTGCTTAGTGACACCACTTATGCTGACAAATATTTAAAATCTCCGCAACTGTACAAGATAAGTTTCGTTCTGAAGAGGTATCAGTATAGTAATAAACTTTTTCAATAAAAGGCAAAACTTAAAACTACCTTTTTTTTTTTTTTTATTATTGTTCCAATAATTATTGCTCTGTGAGGAAGAGAGCAGAATAAAGGCAGTCATGCCTTAATAGAAAATGTCTGGGTAGAAGAGACATAATTATAATTCTTTTGACTGGAAATCTAATTTGAATAAGGAAATTGGGCTTGGTTAAATTTCTTAGAAAAGATGGTATGCTAAGTTAATTGTTTCCCCAAAATTAAAAACCAACTGAGAGACTGTTGTTCTGTGGGAACAGAAGCACTTATACAAGAGAGTCATGGAAACGTGTCACAAGTTAAGGTAAGTGATCTTTTGTTCATGTACAGTTAGTCATAGTCATATAAAAATGCTGATGTTTACAGTTCAATTATTATGCAATAGAAATAATGAAAAATATATGGTGACAATTAAATGCAATTTTCATCTATAGCAGCGTGACTTATCATCAACCCAAGCTTTAACGAACAAGGTAGGCTCTGGCATGGCTACTGCTCTGCCTAAACTAGAGATTTTTTTCAAAGGTTTGAAATTCATTCAGGAGTTGCTCAGGTGAGGGAGCTCCCAGAATGAGCAATGGGTGTAACCACACCCCAGCTGATCACTCCAGGAAGAGGATTCAATAATGAGGTGTCAGTAAAACCCAAGTGCTGGGCTCTTCCAGGAGCATCTTTCAGCCTGATGTTCCTGGTTCACTTTTGCTTGTAATGCTCTGCTTAACAGGCAAGGAGGTTTGTGAAGGAAGGAGGCAGCTATGCTTATTATGTTCCCCTGAGTATTTCTGTCAATCTCTTGAGAGCAAGTTATGGGTCATGTTGTTGGAGGAGGCTGCAAACCAAAGACAAGGTCACAACTGGTAAGCTTTTTCTGTGTTAGTCTGCAAAGATGAATGTTTATTGCAACTAATAGCTACAGCGCCCCAACCAACATGTAGCAGCTCATGCTTTTATTTCTGGCGATGTGTGGATCAGCTGTTCTCTGAGTTGGCCAAATGCTCTTATGTATTTTCACTGTTTATAAGAACGCAAAACAAGTCTGTCCTCTAAAGATGTTACCTGAGCACTCTAGATTTCTGCCAGGACCATATTTTCTGCATTAAATTTTGTTTTAGATTACTTGGTAACTAATCCATACTTGCTGTGATTCCTCTGTTTAAACAAAATAGATTGAAAATAATAGGACTTAATTTTCTGAGGTTTCTGGTATTCTTAAGGGCATTGATTTTTAAAGAAACATAGAAGAAAGGAAACCTTGAGCCAAGAAGCTGCTTAGGTGGTAGCTACCTGTGCTGGAGCCCAAAAGACTTGAACTCGGATTTCATGAGTCATCTGTAATTTGTTGCATGTTGAGGTACATCTTGCTTTTGGGCTTTGGGTTGAAATGTGAGCTTTCTAATATAAACAAGCATGCAAGGATTAGCTTTATAACTCATAGGTCTTAGGCTGTCACTGGCTTTGGATTATGTCCAAGTGTGACATACTGTCGGGAACTGAAAGGTTTTGATAGTATATGGTATACCAGCACCGTATATACTAACAGACTTCTAAATGCCCACAGTAGTAAATTTGCTACCAAAACTAAGAGGATATTCTCTCAAAATATTTTCAATAACAGCCTTAGCTCCTCACTGCACTGCCTGCAGTGGCACTTCTTGGCTTTATTCTGCTCTTGCTTCTACTCTGTTTTCTCCTTCAATCTGCTCTATAGCATGAGTCTGCTATTATATCCATGGTGTCCTCACTCCAGTAATGGAGAAAGAAGCAGGCAGACCTGAGCCACTGCATGTATCAGGTCAACAAGGGTCTATAGGTCTTTAGGGAGGGCTGTGTTGAGGAGGTAGATCCCATAAGGTGGGATGGCCGAGGAGGAGAGCCCCATTCTGCTACAGTCTTCTGCAAAGGATGATGTTCTCCCAAGCTTCAGATCAGCTGGAAAGTGACCATTAGGGAGAGGAAAGAGAGAAATTCCCTACCCACATGGACCACCCATGGAGAGTTCTGAGGATTCTGTCTGAAAGAGTTAATAGCATTGAGACAGCTAGTGGTATCGTGATACTGCATTTTGGCATCATTACTGAGAGAGAATCAGATGTTATTGCCTGTTGTTACTTCTCGGTCCCTGGCAGGCAATACTCAGCACATGACAGGAAAAAGACCAGCGATTCCAGCATGGAAAATCTCCAGGACCAATCTTTCCCATACAAGAAACAGAAATTCTAGCTGGAATGCCTGACATTACAGCTCCAGAAAAATATCTGTAGACGTTACAAAAGTCAGGAGACCGACAGAAAACATTCTTCTGGTGAGACAGGCTGTTTTCCATGTGGTGATGATCAGCATCTCTTTCCTCATCAAACGCTGGGACGTTTTGAGGCATACCCACTAATGCTGTTCATGGCAAATAAGTGATGCTAAAGCAACAGACTTGTGCATACGTTCAGCACTGGATAATCTATTTTTTGTTACTGCAGCTGCTATGGTTACCAGTCACGCGGCTGGCCACCTTCTGTAGTGGAAGTACAAAGTGATTATACTGTACACTATATGAAGAAGTCAGATAGACCTTGGGGGTGTGTGGTGGGTGTGAGTTTCCCACTCACTGCAGAAGGAGCTGGAATGAAAGTTCTCTGAAAGAAATACATTTCAATGCTAATACTGCCTAAGTGTTTATGAAGAGACTGGCTTTGACTTTTCTATTATTTCTAAGGAGAAGAAAAAAAAAAAAGGCAGTGAAGTAGATAGGCCCAGATAACCGATTACACTTGCAATTAATGCAAATGTTGAACTTTTCATGCATTTGAGAATACAGTAATCTCACTGGAGTTGAGACTATGTATGTTTGCCCTGACATTCAGGCTAAATAAGTAGTTCCTCGAACTGACAGTATCCTCCTATGTTAAGTAAACACTGGAGGGAAATAGTAGACATTACAGGAGGTTATCTGTGGACTTACATAATCTTTTCTTGTATTTCCTTCCCTTACCAAAACCCACTTCTTGATTTGGTTAGTTGTATATCTCCAAAAGACCTAATTAAAAAGCTTTTGTCGTACAGAAAAGGTACCAAGCAATGTGTTCAAAGGAATTACTTACCCACTGATATCTGCTGTTGACCCCCAGCAATGAGGTGTGTAAAATCTATGGTATAACAGCCATCCACAAGTTAACAAACAGTTACAGATAGTAACTGTTCAGCAATAATTCCTTCGCTATAGTGTAAAATCCTGAATTTTTCTGAAGTCAGTACCATAAGACCTCTGGGTGCATGCTGCAGGACCAGGAGACCATAATGGTTATGTTTTCATATGGAAATTGTATCTTAGAGAAGGGATAGAGATAACTTCCTCACAATTTTCTGGAGTTACTGCGGAGAGCTCAGGATCTCAGTCCCCAGAATCCTTAGCTGTGATGTGACACCGCACCATCATCAGAGATAAGCTGGTGTAGGTGTCTTTTTACCAGTCATGCAACAACTGCCCTCCTTTCCTTCACTTCTTCGCAATCTAATCGATCCAAGGCTGCTGGAGTACATATAGTCCTCTTTATTGGTTCTTCTTGTCACAAATAAACAGCTGACTCTGCTTTCCTGACAAAGGTCCACTGCTTCACTTCTACAGCTGCCACTTATCACACAGAATCACAGAATGTTATCTGACTTTACACAGACATGAAAGCTTGTTTGGGACTATTTGGGACTGCCCACCAGCCCTACAGAGCCAGGAGGTGCTGCCTTGCCGGGCACTGCTGCAAAAAGGCAGGGGCAGCTTCCACAGTGGCTTCTGGACTGACATGATCTCTCCTGCCTCTGTACTGCGATACCCCTCCCTAGCTAACCCTTGTGTTTCCCCACCTACTTCTGCTGCAGCAGCCATCTCAATTTTATTTATGAGCTCAAGGGAACTTTTGGAGTTGGGCATTGACTAGCTCTACAAGAGACACTTAATGAGTTTGAATTACCACTGAATATGTTATCATCTCTTTGGGCAGCGCTTCCCTTAAAAATTCAGCTGCCTCCGAAGGTGGTGGGATTTTTTACATCTCTAAAGATCAACTGCAGATTGGACGGCAGGAAGGAGCCAAGGACTTTTTGCTTGCACATGATACTTTAAATAACCGTGTTAATGAAAGAGCTGATCACCTTGCCTACCCATGGATATTCTTCCTGACTTTAAGCTGGCACTATGCAGCTGCTGATCGAAACTGGAATTTCTTCTTCTTCTTGATGTTACAGCTGTTTACAAGACAGGTTATTTCCAGGTAGCTCAACATCCTGTCTTTTGTGGCCATGAACAAATGGTGCTGACACATGTGCAGCTTTGATCGAACTTTCACAAGAGCTGTCGCTGCGATTGAGACCGCCTTCTACTTTTTTTCTTTGTCAGTGACGTCTGCTTGTGGTTTTGCCTCCAGCTTATCGTATTTCCTTGAGTTTCAGCCGCCTCCACCCAAATCTTATACCTGCCATGACCCAAGTTCAACAGTAGTTGAATTGTGAGCCCATTGCTGCCAGCAAACCCTCTGAGCCGTCCCATACTTTTTCTAATTCATTCTTCCATGTCCTGTTCCTTTACTGGTACGTTGACTGGGTTAAAATGGCCAGATTTATTAGACTGCATGACGTGTAAGATGGCTGACAGTAATGGCTTGAAATCTTAAAGTTTCCTGTTTTCTTATCCCACGCAGGATTTTGTCTATAATATTTGCTCTCCTATAGCTGCCTGATAATCAAGTCAGTTGGTGGAAACCTAAGGTAGCCTTCTTGCCAGTAAATGTGTTACAAACGCAAGAGGGGGCCTATATTCTAAAGGGAATAAAGGTAAAAATGTAAAGTTATGTCAACAACCATCTTCCAGGAAATGAAATAACATATAAAATGTTGAGAGAGAAATGATAATAAATCCAGAATATTTTTTTTTTTTCATTTGTGAAATATTCGCACGTATTCATTTTGTCATTTTTCCCTTCTCCATGAGGGTGAGAAAAATCCTTCTTTTAAAAAATTGTATTCTCCAAGTTTATTTTCAAAAAGGCTGCTGGCAGGTTGTCACAGAAGGGGAAGATTATGATTAACTGAAATGTCATCAGCCTGTTATTCTCCATGGAGGCGCTATGAATGGGAATTAAGTAATGAACTTCTGCAAACGGATGATAGGAGAAGGAAAAGTAACAGGCTGATTTCTCAGTTATTACAGGGCTTTGCTGAAGGAATGGAAATAGTCAGATATTCCTTTTAACTTCTTACACTGCATCAGCTCCTATTACTGTAAAAAAGACAAAACTCTCTCTTGTCAAAAATATCATACAGAAAGGGAAAGGTGAATTCCTCTTTATTTAACCAAAAGTCTTGTATTTCTAAGCTTTGAGTTTTCTGTTAATATTGCCGTGGCATACGCGCTGCTGATCCTTTTTTCCCAACATTTTGTGATTAAATCATTGCACTGGTAACTGATGCATTTTCCTTCACAGCACTAGCAGAATGCTGCTTAATTTTATCCTATGGGAAGCTCGTGCTTGATTCAATCAGGCATTCTTTAACTTTTTTTGTTTTATCAAAGGAAAGACAGAGTAGTGCATGATGATCTATCATGTTACATGTTATAACTCAAGACGAGTTCAAGCTATAGACTCTGAATATGAATTTCAAATGCCCAATACAACAAGAAAGGCCTTTTTCATTATGTTGAACTGGGTATATGGTGTCTGAAGTGTTGAAGGCGTTTAGAGGTAAAGTCAGATCCCTTCTCTCATTCTTATATCATTTTAGGGGCACTTGTTTGAACACATAGGCAGAGAAAAACATCTGCTACACCACTGGTAGCAACCTCAGGGTACAGTGGAGAACTCAATAAAGCCGATTCTTGCAATGGCCCCTCCCAAGCAGGTGGTGAAGAGGAGGACTAGCTCACACATGCTGTGCTCCTGATGTGTTTTGCACCAGCCCCAGTTAGTGCAAAGCTCTTTGGGAACCAGAGCAGATGAGTTCACTGCAGATCAGGTACAACTAGGCCAGGTCTGAAGTGGGGAATCAGCTTCTCTTTGCCTTCCCTTGCTCCTTTTCTTGGTGTCTCTGTGTGAAAAGCATGTCTTTTGCTTCTGGCCAAACCAATTGGGTTTCCATGTTGCTTTTTGTAAGACCTCCTTTACACGGTACAGGAAGCAAATAGCTGAGGGATCCATCGCTGCCACCTCCACTCCCCTGGAGATGCGCAGAGCAGCCTGCGGGGACACAAGCAACCAGCTGTAGCACCACTGGGTAACATCTGAGCTGCTCTGGGTAAGCTGGCAGTGCTGGACCTTCACAAGGGGCTCCACATCTCCAGTGTTTCAATGAAGTGACAGGGCTGATTAAATCATGCATTTCCAAACCTTCAGCACAAAGTCCAAGGGCTTTGGTTGTAGTTCTGAGGATGTAATATTTCTTCTCTCCGGTTGAAAGCACACACATTTCATAGCTCATAAGTGGCCTGTAGGTCAGAGGCAGTTCAGTGGTGACATCCATTGACACAGTTAAGAGAGTTCTGTTCTAATCACTTAATATAAAATGCTACTAATATTATTTTATATAATAATCTCTTGTAAAAATGCTCTCAAACCTTACTAGATTAAAGTGTCAAGATTCCATAAAAGGTCACTTTTTCTCTATTAGTTGCTTTCTTTTCTTCTAAGCTGTGGTAATTAGAATCTAAAGAAACTCTAAGCTGAACAGGGGAATTGAAATCTTACAGTTTCTCACAATCACATATCTTGGTGCTTTGAATAAGCCAAATCAGTTTTTGACAATGTTGTCTTTGTGATCTTTCCAAAATGCCTTCCCATCCTTCCCCCAACCCTAGTGTAACTCTCTCTCTTCAAATATTTTTTCTTTTTGTCTGATAAGTAATTTTACATTCATTGGCATTGCTTGCTTGTAATCAGAGAGCCATTCCAGCAGCCAGCAGATGTTTAGAGACAGCGCCTGCTGTTCATATTTAAACCAGCGAGGGTTTGATCCCAGGAGATGTCCTAGGAAAATCGATGGGACGGTTCTGTAAAAGAAATGGTCAGTGGTAAGATAGGTAGAACTGAGCTGCAGAGGTTTCAAGGGAAATCAGCAGGTATGCAGAAAGAGTTGGCACAAACTGATTTCACAACAGTAATTCTCTCAGTGGTACTGATGTAGGAGAGCATTTCAGATGTATCGTGGGATAAACTGAGCTACTGGCAACATTCATTCTCCCCTCCTTTCCTGTGTGCTGCACGGGGAGAAAGACTTTTTCTGGACAAAGAGCTGCAGTTTCCTATTTCTGTTGCAGTTCCTGTAATATGACAAAGGACAGTACACTGCAAAGTAGTCTACAGCCAGGTAAGGTGTGGAGACTGCAGTAAACTCGTCTGCATCTTTGTAGAAGAATGAGGAGCTCAGGTGCTACTTTCCTATCTTTATGTGATAGTGGGTTCTGTAATAGGGCTCCCACCCAGCTAGCTGACAGCCAGCCACCTAACTTCATACCTCTGGCTAAAGTTTATAGTATGCAGCGCGTTGCAAAGAGGTGCTTGTGTACTTTGGTTGTTGGCGAAATGCATGACGCAGTTGAAGGATTTAAAGGTGCCCTGCACAAATGTCTAATGAAGGATCTTCACTCACACTAGTTGTGAAGATTCAAACAGCAGAGGAAATTAAGTATTATCCCCTCTAGAGAACCTGCTTAGATATATTTAAACCCTCCACTAATACATTACACAGATGCTTGCTCCAATACTTTATAACAATCTGCTGTGTCTGATGGTACCACTCTTCAGGAATTCGATACCCACAAGAGGTTTTCTTCAAGATGGACAGGATTTCTGTTAATCCAGCTTGATATTACAGCGTTCGCTGGTGGCACAGTACATGACAAAGATGCCAAGTTAATAATCGCTGGGTAAATTTCACTATGGCCAGGTTGCAATGCACCGTTTCAAAACCCGGTTTATTCAGGTTTGCTACTTTGATGTTTGCTTGTTGACATCTTTTACTGTGGTAACTGGCCACCTGCTAGTCTTGCTGCTCCCTTTGAAGGTGTGGGGTGTTTTTTGTCTGATTAGGTCTTCCTGCTCCCTTTCCTGTTTTCCCATACTGTTTTAAAACATGGCATCTGATGCACATTATGGACATGACTCCTTGTAAACACTGACGTGTCCCTTTTACAGCACTCTGGTAGTGTCATTTATTCGCACTTTTCAGGCTGTGAAAGCCACAGCGGCATCTTTGTGTAAGTGACAATCAGGGCCCATAAATCCAAGCGTGAGATCCTCTTGGCTACGGTTGCCTTTTTATGACAATGACAATAGAAATAACATTAAACAAAATGAGCAAATATTGGCTCATCTAGTGTCACCTCAGCAGTACCTTGGGTTGCTGCACAGGGAAGCAGGATGTTGGGGAGACTGTTTCAGAACAGTGGTAAGCCACGTATGTCAGGGGGAGACAAGTGATCTAACGCGGCCCTTCACGGTGCAAGCTCGCCGCTAGCTGATTGCTAAAGCAGCGTGGAGGGGATCTGTAGAGGAGATTACACAACCAACCAGGCCAGCTAGCAAAAAGTCTGCTGTGATGGCAACAGCTGGGAGCAGTTTTCATTGGAAAAGAGGCTGACTCATGCTAGCAGTGCTCTTAGACCACCTAGATCACCTAGAGTAAGCATTACTTGGTTTACCTTATTTGTAAGCTTTTTTTTTGTCAGGATTAGACAAATTGCTGCTCCTTCACATGTCTCTATCAGCAATCCTTCAGACGAGCTTTCCTATTTCAGCTGTGTGCAGTGACATGAACCCTGAGCTCATGAGTTGTAGGAAAAATATTAAATTCCATGGGACTACTCATGACTAAAGTTAAGCATGTATCTGTTCTCTGGGGAACAGAGAGGATATCCTCTCAGGAGAATCCATGTTTGATCAGCCAGCAGCGGCTGATCTTCAGGTAGCATTCTTAAAATCAGATAACTGAAACTGAATTTTGCGGTAGCTGCACAGAATGCTATCTGCAGACCATGAGGCCAATCCATAAATGCACGGTTAATGACAATATATAATTTTTATTTTTTTTTTTCCCAATGTGATTTTTTTCAAACCACCAACCATGAAAGATAATAATAGTCTAAAAAAAATAGCAGATAGTGTCTTGTTCTTGCCTGGCACTGGGCTTTGAAGTTGGAGTAACTGGCAAGTCACTAAATCCTAAATGGCTGCATATAGCTTACATGAAATACCCTGACAGAGTCAAGATTGCTTTCTGGGTAGGTTCACTAGCACAGTTATTTTATCATGTTATAGTCATATAGCTTTACCGCGTTACTATAAATCCTTCTACTGCCAATGAGAAAACCCTGTAAACGGTAAAGGTGTGCCAAGAGCCACAAAGCACGGCACAGACCTGATCCTGTTGCTGCCTGGGCTCAGATGTGTAGTGACTCCAGCTGAACTGAGCTGTCATGCTCATGAAGCTGTGACTGTGTGTGCATATGTACACAAAACCAGCCTAGATTCATATAGCCACTTGCAAAATGAAGGGTATAGACCAGTATGGAACTAATATTATACAGTGTAAGAGAGGAAATTTGAGTCAAAGACGTTAGTGCAAATACTGAAGACAGTCAGAAGCATTATGGGAAGTTTAATATCCACAGAGAACACAGCACTATAGCACTAAAGCTCTCACTTGGAAGATAATGTCAGGAATATTTTACTCCATGTGCTTGCATTAATTGCGTGTTTATATTTTTAAAAGGGCAGCAGGGACCTATCTAAAAGCAGAGAGAAAAGAATCCTCCACCGTCAACCACATCTTACTGCTAACCAAACGCATTTCTCTAGAGCAGGAATCTGATTTCTATTAAACCAGCATAAATCTCAAAACCCCTTGTCAGTCAAGTTTTATGTTGGTGATGGATTTCACGGAACAACTTTCGTCCCCCTGTTCCTTAGAAGCAATAAATAGAGACAAAAAAAACCAACCAAAACGCTGGAGGATTTGCAGCAGGAAAAACCTGCAAAATTATTGCCTGTGTGTTTTCGGTTACAATGATTGTGTATGATCACAAGCTGTTTGACTATTTGCAAAAATAAGTGTAGTGTTATTTGTTTCTTACATAATTCTTTTATTTGTTTCATCAAGGCTGAGCAATGTTAATATAAAAGCATTTTCAAGCAGTGACCCAGCAGAAAAATAATGAATTTTTATGCTATTTGTCAATAAGTTATAATGAAGAGGTCATGAAGACGAATTAAAGAGAGGAAAGCAAATTAGAAAAGGGACAAAAAGTATTTGTACACAAAGCTCACTTCTCATAATTTCGCAAGTTCAATCTCAGCAAAGGCCATGTAAGTATTTAGGCAAGAAATACAAGCTAGGAAGAATGCACTGCTACGTTTACAGCTATTGCCTTCAATTTGGAAGGCATGCCAACAACGCCACTTACAAGGAACTTTAATCTATTTAAGAACAGATTTTCTAATGACTACCCCAGGGCAACTAGCACAGAGAATGGCCACATATAGGATGTCTAGACAACTAACACTTACCTCATTTTTACAATATGCTTACATTTCTATTGAGTCTAGAGATCACAGGAGGCCAGAATATAAAAGTTCCTAATCCATTAATGTTCCCCATTTGTTTTGTGTGAGGGTTATGAATTGTTGCAGTGTGGAAACACGGTGACTTCAGGGGTTATCAACAGACGTCTCAGATGAATGAGTCATAGTTACTGTGATTCAACTAGGTTAGGGGTTTTTTTTACAGAAAATAAATTAGCTTTACCATGCGATATCATAGAAGAACAACCACTGCAAATAGAACTGAAATATCTGCCTAGAAGGGCAAGAATGGAAGCTCTGTATGTATTCCCAGTACAGACATGAGCCACATAAAAGGCAAGAATCATAAAACCTGTAAGGAAGGTGTCAAGACAGGAAGTCCGGCAATCCATGTGCTTCGTAAATAGATCAGCACACCCGTCTGTGCCATTAGATGACTTAAGGGACACTGAACTGTAAGAACATACATTATTCCACTAAATGGCATGTGAAATACTGGAGGGGTTTTAAACACAAAAGCTTGAAATTTGGAAAAGGTGGGTAATATGTTGTTAAATCTCAAAATACCTGTAGAGACATTAGTGAAAATATTAGGTGTTTCAGAACATTCAAAGTACAGAGAAACGTAAAGTAAGCGTGGAGATGGGGGGGTGCAATGATGTCACTAGGATGTCCATTAAGACAGACTTCGATTTTAATCCCAGGACAGCTTTCGGAAAATTGAGAAAGAAACATAAGAATTTATTCACCAGAAACTGGGACAGGGAATTCAACAATTATGACAACAGCCTGAAGTACAAGCGTGGCAGCTGCTCTAAACTAGAACTGTTAAGAATATCCTGAACTCTTCCTCTGAATTTTAATTGAAGGGAATATATACATACACGTAAAACACCCCCATTAATTTCTGAATGGGTTTTGTACAGCATTATGTGTAGGGCTTCTACCTTTAACTGACTGAAATTTAAAGATAACCTTTTCTTAAGTTTAAAAAACTTTTTACTCTTAAAATCCATTGTTTTCCAGTTTTGAAAGTGGAAAAGATTGTAGTATATTTCTTTCCTTCGTTCACTGAAATGAAATGCACATTTTGGCAGCCGAGCTTTGGCTGGCATTCTGAGATATCGTTCATTAGTCCCTTGGCAATTGCAGAAGATGTTTTTTTTCTTAAAACAGAGTCTCTAGGCAATTTTTTTTTTCTCAACTGCCTCCCCCAGATAATTGCCAGAGGCCCCATTTTACAAGCTCCTGTGTATTTTTCTTTTTTTTTTCCTGAGGTTCTAATACCACCAGGATTTGATAGTCTTAAAATGTTGGCAGTACTTCAGGTTCTCAAAGCCCCATCCTGGTATTCATGCTCAACAAACTCTGTAGCCACATCTATCTAAGGTTTATGCAGGTACACTTGGGCTTCCTCCTATAAATAATTTTTATATGATTGTGTAAGTTAATTTAAAAATCATTCAGCATTGAACAAGCATTTGTATCAGCCTATCAGGTATCTGTACTTTGAAACCACAATTTACCATTTAAAAAAAAAAAAAAAAAGATTTTATTGATTCTGCTTGTGAACCTTCTGTGAAATCTGAACAAGGATGGAAAGGCAAGGCTGCACGTATGACTCTTGAGAAGGAGATCTTTATTAAGTAGCAACAGGATCTACCCAGAGAATACCGTGTTCAGGCTATAGGGTACTTTCAATGCTTCTGTGATTCAGCAGACCTGGAGTAGCTCTGAGCTAAGCTAGACCCTTCGGTTTTCTTAGCATCAAAACTAAATCTATATTGGTGCACTTGTATTACTGAAAAGTAATGCATCATACTTACATGCTCATTGATTTACTTTCAATAACTCTGTAGTTTCTGCAATTACTCTGGCTATAGGTATAGATTAATAAAGGTGTTATTACAACATACCTAGTTGATAAAGCTTGCAACTCATATTTGTAACCTTATAACGTGTTGAAGAGTCTTATAGTGAAGAAGTCCTACGGCACAAGTCAAAACTGCAGTTCTCCCTCTTTTATATGTTTCATACGAAACAGAAACTGCCAAAAAGGAAAAAAGACCTGTGTATATACCTTGCACTTTTCTTTTACAGATCCCCACGCTTGTCCTTTAAAGATTACTTCAATTTCCTACTTGTTCTTCAGTTGAATTCCAATTCAACTGCAGTTGTAAGCTGAATAGCAATTGTAGTTCTAACATGCTCCTTTCTCAGGAGGATAGGAGGCTTCTTTGGCAAAATATCTGGAAGGTGAAACCTGATGCACGCACAGCAAAAGAAAAGTAAAGTAGGTACTGAGTTTTAGACTGCATGAAGTGATCTTACAAGATCGCAATTTATCAGTCTCTTCCAGGTAACCTTCCAAGTCCTGCCATAAGATTTTCAGACCCTGAGGAGGCAGAAAGGCCAACCAGAACCTAAGGATGCAAAGGTGGTGGCTCAAGCAAAGTCACATGGTTTATGGAAAGCCTAGGAAATGGATACTGGGGAAGAGGAAATTCTCATAGTTTGTTTGCGGTTTTTTTTGGGTTTATTTTTTTCCCAACCAGATCTTTGTATTGACAGAGCAGACACAAGATGGGAAGATCTTTTTCCAACAGAAAAGGTGAAGTTCAAGCCTGAGATCTACAGAAAAATCTGGTGCCCCATGGTGATCTAGGATGAGCTGTGCACACCTGAATAACGAAAATAGAAGTATAGATACCTAGCATAACTTGCTTTGGTGACTTAACGTACTCTCCAAGTGACTTTTATAATATGCATAGTAACTGTAGGTGGCTTAACTCTTTCAAAAAAGTATGGAAAAATAATTTCATGTTTTAGCCATGCTCCAGAATCTTTATCAGTTTTTGGATTTCAAGAATCACAAAGTGTTTTTCCCTCTTTCTTGTGCTATATGAAACCCTCAGACAAACAACAGAATGACTAACACGCTTTGCTATGGAAAGAATGAAACTGAATATTCAGAGAGTTGCCAAATGCACAATAAACAGATATAACAATTTCCCCCTCTCCATTATGATGATCTCAGTTTGCGTTTCAACATCAGTACAGAAATCCTCCGACAGAACAGATTTCCAAACAGATAACACCTCTTTAAATGTCCTATTAGAAGCAGCAACTTATTCTGCTGAAAAGTTAAAGCTACTGATGCCACAACATTACCCTCTTTTTGTAACAGTACCATCTCCTTCTCTGCCAAGTAATTGTTTCTTCCATAACAATTTCAGCTACGGAAGCCTGTGACTGCAATTTGTTATTCTAAGGGAGTTCTCAGAATATATTCTAGAACTCCCCGTGATTGGCAGCTCTGTAAAAAGCGATAGCTAGCCCAACTATCCATCAGACAAATGAGTGGTATGTCATTTGGAGTTTCTCCCAATGCTATTCAGTTTTCTGTAGAATTTAATTCTGTTGTGTGTAGGAGAGGTTTCCCAAAGGTTAATAACTGTGTCATTTTATATTTTGCTTAGAAAACTGAGAGCTAGAAAACCATATTTCAGGCTAATTGTTTATAAAATACTTTAGAAAATAGTCACCTTGAATTATGGACGTACAAAAATGAAATGTATCTCAAGGCTTTTTATTTTGTATTTTTTCTTTAGAATGAATCATTCAAGTTTGTTTAAGAATTCTGCTGAAACTTACTAGACATTACTAAGGATACTGGGTTTTGTTTTCCTGTTTTTAAATGAGTCTATTGTTCTCGTCCAAGATGAGACTAGGAGATACCTCTGTTCCATAGTATTCAGAACTTGGAATTCATTGCTGAAGATAAATACTTATTAGAAGTAGAAAGGAGACGTTGCTCTTGCATTTTTAGATGTTGCCAGTGCAAGGGGTGCTGCTCTCTTCTGCCTGGATAAAACTTGCCCTGAATATGGGGCACTTGGGTTACATTTCTCTCTGGACCAGATGAATCTCCAGCTACATCTGCCACTTCCCAGGCATGTGATGAAAGCATGTTGTTGTGAGCTGATCTTGGTGGGAGTGTTTTCCATGACTTCTGCTGAAATTTTACCATTTTCTAGAATGGAAGACAAGGTTTCTGATGCCAAAGAAAGAGCATAAAATTCAGTCCTGAGACACTGTCTTTGGACTGTTTTGAAATATCATCCTGAATGCCTTCTTCATAAAAGATAGAAACAGTCCTTGCAGCAAGAACCAAAACACAGTTCTACTTTCCCGCTGACTTATCTTAAACAGTACATTCATTTGCAGAATAAACCAATCCTCCTTCTCTAGGTATAAGCTGCCCAGGAAAGCTATGAAGAGGAATGCCAGTTTAGATATTAAATTTTAACCTAGTATGAATGTCCAATCAGTATAGAACAGTCACAGAGATGCACAAAGAAGGAAGATTCGAGGGAAATAGCCAGCTAAGAAAGGAAGACTTGGGCAGAGTTCAGTAGTCTCAAGATGAAAGGGAAGTTGAGCTGGAATTGTGTCATTTCCACTCCCACCATGCTCTATTCCAGCTTCTGTGACCTTTCTCTTTCATTTTCTTCAAGAACTAGACTTAATGTATTTGTGCCCTTCATGCTAAAGTTCAACAAACACTTCAATCCAGAGTAAGCTGACACTACCATTGAGTAAAGCAATCCTACCTGCCTGCTCTCCTGGCTCTCTGATTCTGTTCCTGTGCCGTGTCCTCTCTTGTACCATGACAAACATTTATGAGGCCTGTCCTGGTTTGACCTTGATGAGGCCACACTCTAAAATGGATCAGGAAGCTCCTCTGGCTGAAAGCTAGTGGTATTTTTCCTGCTGGGTTAGTTTCTAGCTGGAGCAGTCTTCTGAGTCAGTTGGCTGTAGAGTCACATGAACATTTGTGCAGCACAAAGGCTGGGGCAGCACAGGGGCAGGAACAGGCAGCCACGAGGAAGAAGGAAGAGCTTGTAAAGCAGACAATCTACCTCTTCCATTAGCAGTGCCTGTGTACGCTGTCCTGAAGTGCTGCTCAAGCCATAGCCTTACTCCAGGGCTCCTCGGGCTTGATTTGCAGAAGCATTCACAGTTACAAGGGAATTCCTGTGGAGAAGTGCTTCCTTGAGAAGAAGAGCTATCCCTTGCTAACCACATTGGAAAGCCAGGTGTTAGCTATTTGATCTGTAAAATAGAGATAACACCATTACCTCACAGGAAAGGGGTAAAAATGCATTTGTTGCTGTTCTTGAAATGTTCTGTTCAGATGAGCATTCTAGATCAACCTAGTTGGCAATGTATCCACTCGTCTTCAGAGCTAGTGGACAGCAGTGTGCAGTATGGAAGCTGTGGAGCTGTGCTCTGATTCCTCAGCTTTCAGAGACACTGTGGGGAAAGTTGTACGACCATGTAATTGCAGTTTATATTATAGAGCGTGTGTACATCAGAAATCTGAAATGAAGGTGTAAGCAGATGGCATTTGGCATTTATTACTTTTGAGTGTTTGCCTTTTCACCCCTAATCTTTTACTGCATGGGAAAGAGTTTTGTGTTAAATCAACAAAAGCACTTTGGAATTCTGCTTGTGTCATTTTTAAGTACTTGAATAGTAAGATTTGATGATGACATTATATCACATCACTTGGAAATTTGAAACAAAAGAGCCCTTTCAACAAACGTCCCTTTTGCACAACCTTCTTATCAGACAATGAAAATTTCTAATTTTCCTTCTCTTTTCTTGCACTTTCTCCTAAGCCCGCAGTACTATGACTAGTCAGCACATTATGCTGAATTATTGGGCATTGGTCTAACCAGGTACGTCCTTGTTCCAGGTACTCAATTAAAAACAAAAGGTAACACTAAAAAGATACTCTTAAGTATTCTGACATGCATCCAAATAAAATGTGGGGTTTTCTTTTTATATTAGTCAAGGTTATTAACTGTGTCACTACTTTTGAAAAGCCTTTGTGATTCATGAAGTTAATGCCTGTGTGCATTGGTGCCTCTATAAATGCAGGCTTGAGAGGTGTTCTGAGTGCGCGTTTCGTAATTTCTTTTCTGAGGATAATATAGCCCTCCAGTTACTAAGTGGCTCCCATTAGTACAGCTTCTGGGCCTCTCTTCTCTGTCCCCATGGTTTGGCAGTCCACCGAAATGCAAAAGAATGATGCAGATCCTTGCGAATTATGAGAAGGAACCTACCGGCTGCAGAGGAGGACAGACAGGCTTGGCAGGAGGAAACCGCCACGTGGATGCGTGCCTCTGTGAGCCCATGCACAGCTGAGAGGTCACAGTTCTGGCCTGTCAGACTTGACACCGATCATTTCGTTTTGTACTTCCTATTTGACAGTCCCTTTGCAGCAGCCTTCAGGCTCACCTGCACGCTTCTTCCATGTTGCTGCTTTGTTGCAAATGCTGCTGCATCCCGTCTTTCTTTGCAAATCCTTTTGGAGAGAAATTCTTCAATATTTCTATACCAAAGCCAGAAACATTTCTTTGCACTTATTAAAAAATACATTTTCCCACTTCTAAGTACCATGTATTCCTCATCTTGAGTTTTAACAACTTCAAATTCTTTATGCTCAATTAGTAATTTCCCATGCAAATTAAATGGAATCCATATTAAAGACAATCCTCTAAACGCCCCAAGCCAGTAGCGCTAGAAAATACTTTAAGACCCTAAAACCTTCCACGCATATACTGACTTCCTGGGACCAGGAATGAGAATGTGGATCTTTTCCATATCCGACTCACTGATCTTGGGCTCTAGCAAATCATCTCCATGTGAATTGCTTCATCTGTTTTGCTGGTGCATTGTATATCCAAATTGTAATGCTTCTTGGAAAGCTGTGCTGTACACGGACTTTCACATTTTCATTGTTCATCAATGAATAAATCATGCACTCTGTTTCAGGGTGGTTCAGATTCTTAGGCAAATTTTCCCTGTGCTACTAGTAGCTCCGGCCAGCCCTAATCAGAAACACTACTACTACTTACCCTTTCATAAAGCCAAGACTTCAGAGAGCAACATAAATGTTAATTAATTTACTCTCACCTTACTCCTCTGAGGTAAATAACTGTATCATTTTCCCTTTCTGTTTAAGGGAGAATATTAAAACAGAAATGAAGTGACTTGCCTATGGTAGAACAGCAAATTAGTGGCAAAAGGAGGCCTGGCATTGAGAAATTCTTGGGGTTCCTGGGGCTTGTCTGCACAGGAAAACCGGTTGGAACGCTGACTGTGCATCCTTCTTTCTCTAACATCTAGTCAAGCAGAGGCTGATGTGCAAGTGCTCTATCAAAGGGAAGAGAGTCCTTTTGTTCTGGAATTAATTGTGCATTATCGAGGCAAGGCGATTATTTTGGAATAAACCCTCTCTTATTCTAGATCAACTATTCCAATTAATTTCTTATATTGGCAGGAGGTAAACTCTAAATTCTCCTCCTCTCCCCCGTCACACCCCACTCCCCCACCCCCAGTTAATTACTGCTAAATTATAAAGGCACAAAAATGTTTGTGCTTCCCCACAAAGAAAATAAAAGAGCTCTGGATATCCTGAGAGCTGTGAGAACGTGCACTGCTCCCGAGCGCTGCTGCCTCGCTAACCGCAGCTCTAGGTGCCAGGCACGGGGAGAACGGGTGAGAACAGAGGCTCGGCTGTGCCTCGCACCAGCAGCCCCCAGTCCAGGACCCCTGCGCTACCAGATGCTGACCTCTTAGACTCAGGGAGAGACCGCAGGGCCCGGGGAGCGGGAGCAAGAGCTGGGCTGCAGCCAACGGTGTGTGTCACCACCGCAGCCTCATCTCAGTGAGCACACAGCCACGGCTGGTGCTCGGTGTCAGAGCCTCTCCCACCCAACGTGACCCTTCTGAACATCTCCCTCATCTGAGGATCTGACGCATCAGCAGTGGGTGAAGGAAGATCACAGAAACGGTTTGGAAATGCGCTAGCCTCATTAACCTCATTAAAGAGCTTGCAAGCCACTGCTTCACAATCTAAATCCTTCTGATGAAGACAAATTCAGTAATCACTCTCCGCAGTTCCTGATGTTGGAGTCAGATCCAGCACAGTTGTGTGTATACACCTGAGGACTTTAAGCCCCTTTGGACTTCTGTTTGTAAAAGCAGGGCTAGAGCTGCCAATAAAAACCTTTTCATTTACATAAAATGTACCATGCATTTCAGGCGAGTGAGATAAGATAGATGTATCCTTCTAGAACGTTCCTTCTACTCAGTAAGGTGAGATAGTGTTTTTGTGACCCCATAACACCTGCAGGAGTCACAATCTCAAGATGGGGAACCCGTCACAGTGATTGCTCTCTGGAAATCCTGTCAGGTATTATTGCAGTATTGGAAACTGCAATCAGTTAAACATCAGCACTGCAGATCCAACAGGAAGATCTTAGAAGATGGCAAGCCATTTGGATCTGTACTGAAGTCTTGTTGGTCTTTGCTGTCCAGATTCTTCTGGAAAGTGAATAGGGATAGGGGTTGATGCTATTAGCTCTGCAGCGGAGCAGCTGCTCACCACATCTCGGTCGCTCTAGCTATCACCAGGCTGCACGCTGCTGGAACATCGCCAGCCCGAATCGGAGATGTTTTCCGGACTGTCCTAATTTCAGAGACAGCTGAAGGAAAGCTTCACTTGCACTGGTTTAACTGAGATTGTTCATGCTAATGCCAAGGATGATAATGACAACCAGCAGAGTATCCGGAACGGGTTACCCGCAGCTAATATCGTACAAGATTTCGGCCATTTGAAAACAGTGCAGTGTTCCTGTAGAACAAGGGGTGACAGCTGATGTGTGCTCATTTAATTTGCTATCTGTGGTGAATATCTGGAGAGAGAATTTGGTTTAATTTGACTGGCAGTAAAAGAGATGGATATGTACTATCCACATAGCACCAAAAGGTTTTGCCTGTGTGTCGGCAACTAGAGTGACTGGTCTCCAGGAGAATGAAAAGCGATGGAATACTGAAAAAAGAAGAAGGAGAAAAAGAGCATTTTAATGCAGAAAGTTGTGAGAGGTGCAACACTGAAGAGTATTGGCCATGCCTCGAGGAGTCTCGTTACCAACACTACGCACACCGGTCGCCGTCACGGGTGACCTTGGCCCCGGATCAGGAGGCGGGCGACCCCCGGGCCGCCTCCAGACCACGGGAGCTTCCCCGGGCGGAGCTCCACCGCCCACTCGGGGCGCAGCGACGCGCCCACCTCAACCCCCAGGCTCCCGCTTCGGAACTCGCTCCCCGCGGGAGAGCTGGGGACCGGG